>WWET01002821.1:0-11705 GCA_011038615.1 Limnodynastes dumerilii | reverse complement strand
GTAGCGTAGCACTACAAGCATCAGCATGCTCTTCAGCGTTAAAATTCAACTAAAACCCAGGTTTTTGGTGGACTTATAACGCTGCCATGTGAAACACACGGCACTGCTCCCAGAACCGGGTACAAAATACCGGGTTTTTCTGGGAGGGTTATGTGAAAGCGGTATTAGACAGTACATTGATATAGTTCATTGGAGAAGTATATAATAAATACTAGCTTTATTATGTAGACACATGCAGTGAAAAACAATCAGTAATAAAAGTAGCAAAATTTTCAGACTATAAAAAAAACTCTATAAATTTAAAAAATTAATCCACATAAAATGTTCTATAAAGGTTCAATAAATCAACCACTATATTTAAATCACCAGCTGCTACAAGCTCAGGTGCTGAAGTGTAAAACAGAGGTAATATTTAAGCATAAAATGGTCCTATGTGTATTAATAGCACATACCTACATATGTAAAAATATTATTTGGTTACATTTTAGCAGCAATTAACTTGTAAAACACATTTTATATCATACAACACACAATAGTAAAAGCAATAGTTTTTATTTTATATTTTTATTTTAGTAACATGTCGCCAGGCATTATTTAATACATTTTTTTAGGACTTTAGTATGATTGTAAAACATGCAAGCTTGTATAGCATGCTGCATTACACTTCGCAATCTCTGCCTATACGCATCCATTCGCATGTTTCAAATAAGTGCAGCTCTTTTGTATGTCCTATCCAGAGTTGCATTGTCAGAGTTCTGGATAGGGGACACGCAGCTTAAGCAGCAGGTCCACAAACGTTATCCACTTACAGCCAGTGTTAACTGCTCACTATACATATTAAACCAATAAAAAGGTATGTTAACCATTATGAATTACTAGAATTGTGTATCATTAGCGTTCCATGGGTGCAGGCCCCACGGGCCCTTCTCTCCACCAGGCCCTGTAGCAGCCACACCCCATGCACTCATGGTAGTTATGCCAATGCCAAAATATTTCACACAACCTACTTCTGCTGTCTCAGTTATTCAGTATTGGAAACAATTTATATTCTGTCAAAAAGACATCAAATTTTATTCCCATATTTTGTGTTAACACAAAACATAGGAGGGGTTTCATTATATCATGCTTACAGTAACTATGATGTGTAGGTGACCTTCCTACTGTTTATTACCCACTACATTCTAACACATATAAAAAAACAATGTGAAATCTTGTGGTTATTCTTTACATCTCAATGTGTAGGGCTGTGTGAGCTGTGGTTGAAGGGAGTCAGTGTGGAGTGAGATAGATAGATAGATAGATAGATAGATAGATAGATAGATAGATAGATAGATAGATAGACAGACTATATGGACATGAAGACCAGGGAGCCTCTTGGGTTGCTCTGACGGTGAAGAGATGTCAGAGAAGGGCTTAAATAAAGCTGCTAATCAGTGAGTTACAGCAAGGCAATGAGCCACATTAATGCCTGCAGCATAGAGTGGATACCAGGAAGTGCTGGGAACTAAAAGAAGGTCATGTGATCAACAAAGGTAAACAAAAAACATAAGATGCAGTAAAAAGTGCTGTGATCATGACTCTCAGGAGCAGGTTGTGCTGAGTACTTTCTGAAAAGCAGTCGTATGCACAGCTTAACATGGCTTAACAAAGTGTTACTTATGACCCCCATTTACCTTTAACATATTGTTACAGTGCTGATCCAGGTTCAGTTCAATAAAAAGGCCGGAAAGATGGCAGCATCGTGGCAGCATTTAAAGTCTTTTATCATTAAATTTGTTTGATTGGTTCACTTTTTTGGTTGCATAAATAACCTTTATTGGTTAAAGAATAGATTTTACAGAAGACTGTGTTGCTTATCTCCAATTCCCAGCATCTATCATGCCACTCATTTGAAGCACACATCACTGTCATCCTCATTAAGGTAAAGATCCTGCCATCTCCTTACACTCTCCTTATCCTCCTTACTTTCCTTAAGAATTTGGGCATTAATCTTACAAGAGAACCTAAAGACATTTTCCATGCCAATTTTGCCCCCAAGTTAATAGCGATACAAGCGGACCTTAAAAGATGGCATCCCCAGCGGTTTTTAGTACAAAAATGTATATTTACACCGGCGCTTCCACGTTCTCCTAAACGCAGCTGTAATCAATCAGGACCTCGATCCTGTATTAAAAATATAGGAATGAATAGACAAACAGCGCTGTATGGGAGCAGTGAATATTCATATAATTGGACCTGATATAGTGACACAAAGGCTGAAGTCATACACTGGTTATTATTAAAAATATATATTTGTTTATTTAAACACAGTCAATTAATAAATAAAATATTTATGTAAACTTATAAGTCAATTAAATAACAAAAATATCAAATTAAAAATGATTATTAGATGTCCATGTATACACAGCCTGCAGACATTATCTGGCTAACGACAGAGAAATAGCATGCTTTGCATGATCTATGATACAAAGTATACTGAAAATTGAATTATGTCCTTTTGATTCAGAATAGTTGCAAACCATATATCTAATATATTAATATATAACTCTATGGTTATATTATATATATATATATATGTTCGTTTTATGTTAATATATATTTATAATCATTATTAATTTATTATCATATGAAATTATTTTATTTTATTTAATTTATTTTTTTTCTAATGTATCACTTAAATCATATATCGCCTGTGGATCACGGGAGCACGATATAATCCCAGGAAGTCATCCCTTTTCTTTCTAAGATCTTTAAATTGTGCAGGTGATGACTAAATTATCAATTAGCCTGGGTTAAATAGAGCACCGTGAATGAGCGGGTAATACAGCTTGAGAAAGTCTCCGTAACAGAGACGAAACGCGTCGCTGGGAACCTGCAGACCTTCTGTTGTCCATGACAGAGTGATTCTGACAAAGCAACAATTATACCTTCACCGATACTAGCAGCCAAAATAACTTTTTAACCAGCTTGCCGGGCTGGCCACACGGGCAGCGGTAACGGACCAGCTAAACCACGTGAAGAAGGTGTACTATCCGTGGGAAGATTTCTTTACAGCTTGTAGAGTGACCAAATTGGAGCAACATATTCAGTCCCGTGATCGGGTAAAACTCCTTTATTTATCCTCCACTATTCTAAACCCACTCTCCACTTCAAACTGTGTCTGTAGTTTCAAGTGTATAATTACCAGTTTCCTATACGGAATACCGTTATCTGGAGACAGTTCTGTAGCTGGCAGCTAGATATATGGTTTGCAACTATTCTGAATCAAAAGGACATAATTCAATTTTCAGTATACTTTGGATCATAGATCATGCAAAGCATGCTATTTCTCTGTCGTTAGATAATGTCTGCAGGCTGTGTATACATGGACATCTAATAATCATTTTTAATTTGATATTTTTGTTATTTAATTGACTTATAAGTTTACATAAATATTTTATTTATTAATTGACTGTGTTTAAATAAACAAATATATATTTTTAATAATAACCAGCGTATGGCTTCAGCATTTGTATCACTATATCAGGTCCAATTATATGAATATTCACTGCTCCCATACAGCGCTATTTGTCTATTCATTCCTGTATCCCCAGTGTTTTTTTCTCATGTATTGGCTGTATCAATGTAATTAAAATGAAAAGCTCAGATTTCAGATCCATTTTTTCGTACTCACTCAGCTATTCAGGCTTTAATTTGGCACGGCAGAAGACCTTGTTTTAAGCACAAAATTCTCTACTGCCGGAAAACTAGTACCAGGCTACAGTTACCTAATTTACAGTTTTATGGTCCATGTAAGTCACATTTTTTTTTTGCATTCTTTATTTATGTTTTATCAAGATTTCCAAGCATAAAGAGGGCATGTGGTTTACAACAAAATTCAAAATGTTAGTTGAACAGTATGTTGTTGCAGGTATAATAGCCACGTCATGTATACTGAAGTAGGAAAGGTAAATCGTGCGAGGAAAAACTGCATGTGGGGTGAAAATACAGACAAATAGGGGGGGGGGGATAGGGGTAGGTTACACTAGTAGAGCAGTTCTGTTGAAGTCGGGTAGGATGCCATAGAGTAAGGTGACCAGTTAACAGCCTGGTGTGTATGCATGTCTCAGTAACTATGCGGGCGTTAAAAGGTCTATTCCCCTATAACCGTTAGGTATTCTGGTGTCAGACTAAATTCCAGCCCATGGAACCAGATAGCCACATATGTTTGGTATTTTGCAGGTGTGGGCAGTAAAAGATCCTCCATGGATTCGTACCAGTCAATCCTTGTAAACCAGTCTCTCAAGGTTGGAGGGGGAAGGGGACTTCCAGCATAAGGGGATAACAGCTCTAGCTTATTGGCCAGATGATGCAATAGGTAATTCTTGTAAGTTACTAAAGGTGTGTCCAAAAAGGATAGCAACCAAAATGCTGGCCCATCAGGAATGGCCAATATTTTCATAGAGGTTTCTCTCACAATGCGCCAGAATCTTACAATAACAGGGCACTCCCACCAAATATGTATAAAAGCGCCCATTTCATTCTGACATCTCCAACAATAAGATGGGTATGTCGGTATCATGTGATTTTATATTGTGACTCCATTATCTGTGTGGATATGGAGCTAGATCGGACAAGAGAAAATACTTTTGTCCTGTCCGTATCGTCTAAGGGGTGTGGCAGATCTCTGTTCCAAATTTCTGTGTAGTGAGGTAGATTAGTAGATAAGTAGATAAGAGTATTACTTTATAGATAATGGATATTAAGTGTCAGGGTGTTGCTTTAGCCAGACAAAGATCCCCAATTGCCAGGGTTTGCGCCTTGTGTCTACCACCAGCTTCGACTGGGACTTGAAGTTGCGTAAACTCAGGTACAGCCAGAAATCCCTTTGGGAAAAGAAGAATTTCTGTTGCATCTCCTGGAAAGAGAGGAGACTGCTCCTCTGCACCAACTAACTGACCCTCGTGCAGTAAAATTGTGTTAGTCGGGTAACAGTAGTCTTGTAAAGTTCAGGTGGGAACTCTGTGTCATGGATCAATGGGTTAAGCGGGGAGTAACACGATGATAAGTTCTTCCTATAGCGTAGATAACTCCAGCAAGTCAAGGTAGGTTCGATTGTTGGGTGTGATAAACGGGGAAAGGTAGTTAACCAGGAAGTGTCCTGAGAGGTACTGGGGAGAAATTATTTTCCAGTGTTACCAACTGTTTAGGCCCCCCTGGGCTTGACCATTCCACCACTCTCGTCAGCATTGCAGATCAGTAATACCCTTGGAAATTAGGAAGCTGGAGACTTCCTTTTTCCCTACGGCGATACAAAACATCTTATTTGAAACTGCGCCGCTTACCCTGCCAGACAAATTCCCTTACTATACGTTCGAGACGAATAAAAAAGGAGCGAGGGATCGCGAGTGGGAGGGTTTGGAAGAGAAACAGGGCTCTGGTAAGAACATTGGGGTAGATCCAGAACTACACGTGCTGTACGTTTATTCGTGGAGCGTATTTTCGTGCACGTAAGTTCGCTACACTCCCCTCGACACACCCTTTGCACGGACGTATTTTGTCAAGATACGCTTCCCAAACCCTACCTTAACTTTTCCACACTTAACCGCTGTCATACGCACACGTACATATGGGCTGAACGAATTTACGCAGCTAAGCACGCCCACACTGTACACTTTAAATACCACCCCCGCCTACTTAACGTATGTCAGATGTATTTTGTAGTAACGTAAATTTGGCACGCCCACACGTAAGTATTTACGTGACACATACGTGAATGGCCCATACGTTCACAATTACGCTACGTGAATGTGCGTATTTTCTATGGTGCGCATGCGCAGTGCGTTCTAAACAGCGATTTTACGTCTCCGCCACGCGTAAATTCGCTTCGAAGCGTTGTTCTGGATCAGGCCCATTCATCTTAACAATGTTCATCCTTCCTATGCAGGAGAAGTTATTAGGGGACCAGTCTACAAGGTCCTGCAATATTTTGGTCAATAGAGGGGGGGGTAAGTCACATTTTGGAGTGGACTAGATGTAACACTACTAAACAATGGGTAGAGCTTCTCCCTTCACGCTCTTCATTGGAAACTATCCTGTGGTATTCTTTCACCCTCTTTGAACAGCTTTGTACTGCTGTTTTAGACTCAAGGTTGTACCCAATTTTGTCATCTAGCACTTGGCCCTCACTCTCTGGATTTACAAAAGCTTAAGAATGGAATCCAATGTTATTCCTAGAAAATTTTGGCAGCCTGGTGGTTTTAAAAAGTAGTTGGTGTCATGAATTCTGGGGTCTGGGATTCAGCCTTAGGTACCCTGGTATCTGGGCTACGGTATCGAAGGCTGGCGGCCTTAATGTAGGGCTTGCTCATCAACAACTCAAAGAAGTAAAAATATAATAAGTTTATTACAGAATGTACAGTTAACAATCCATAGCAGGACCCACGACCACTGAGAAGATAGTGGATTGGTGTAGTTGGACTGGTGGCAATGACTGGCTGGGTGCAGTAGTGCACCAGAGAATAAAGTTCAATTGAGCTCCATGTAGTGGGGCAGGCTGGGTGCAGTAGTGCACCAGAGAACAAAGTTCAATGAGCTCCATGCAATGTGGCAGGCTGGGTGCAGTAGTGCACCAAAGAACAAAGTTCAATGAGCTCCGTGCAGCGAGGCAGGCTGGGTGTAGTAGTGCACCCAAGAATAAAGTTCAATGAGCTCCGTGCAGCGGGACAAGCTGGGTGCAAGAGTAAACTAACACAGTCACTGTAGTACATAGTGAATCAGTGATGATAGGCTGGAGATAGTAGTACTCACATGCAGGTTGATTCACAGGTGGACACAGTATCTGTGGAGACTGTTAGCTGTGGAATGCAGCGGAGATGGTTCAGTAACAGATTGGCATCCAAGGAGCAGATGGTAGCTGAAGACTCTATGGCAACTTAGCGCCGCACAGCCCAGGATTAGTAGGCCGGAAGTCACAGGAAGCAATGTGAGTGGAGTAGTACTTTCGGAGTAGCTCACCAGCGAGGATGGTTTCTGCAGACATGAGTTATATGTGGAAGGCTGCAGAGATGCAGGTGTAGCAGAGTGGCGTTTCAGAAGACGGAAAGGCTGAGTGGTTCTTGCTTGGAAGGATCACAGGTGTAGAAAGACACTGCAGGCACGAGTAGTGGCTCAGGAAGCGGATGGCATAGGTACAGTGGAATGGTGTCGCAGCAGACTGTTTAGGCTGAGCGTAGTAGTACTCACTGTTACGAATACCTGCTGTCCAATACAAGGTACACAGAAGTCCAAATAGAAATTAAGTGGTTTATTGAAGAAACAGATAACAGAGTCCAGGATATCAACAGATGGGTAATAAGGAAATGTCCAACAAGGTAAGCTGTGTAGAGGCAGTGGTATGAATGGCAATAAACAAATGTCCGGCAAGGTAAACTGCAGAAAGGCTGTGGCTTGAGTAGCAATGAACAAATAAACAGGTACTTCTAGAATCAGTGGTGCAACAAAATACAGGTAGACAATACAGATAGCAGGAGACCAGATGAAGTATAGCTGGGATCGGTGGTGCAACAATGAAATGCAGATAGTTCAGGTTACCGGGATTGCAGGAGATAGATACAGGTATAGCCAGGACCAAAACACAATCAGACAGCAGGCACGAGCAGGATACTAAGACGTTCAGAAGCTTGACACAAGCCAGAGACAGGAAGCTGAAAGCTATGACCCACACCTGTGCACTGGATCAAGGAGCATATAAACCCAGTCCACAGGTGTGGGAAGACAAAACATAATGAGAACAGGCAGGGAACCCACTAGCAGCCACTAGTGGCAGGAATAGGGAATACACAGAACATACAGGTCTGCCCCTATGGGCAGAACAAGATACCACAGTCCGGATGTAACACTCACACGATGACTCACTGGAGCAGATGGTAGCTGAAGACTCTATGGCAGCTTAACGCCGCACAGCCCAGGATAGTAGGCCGGAGTCACAGGAAGCAATGTGAGTGGAGTAGTACTTTCGAAGTAGCTCACCAGCGAGGATGGTTTCTGCAGACACACTTTAGCCAGAGAGAACCGCGGTGGCAGGAACAAAGGAGTACTAGGATCCAGGAACCAGACAGGATACACGAGGAGAAACTAGGAAGGACACAGGTGAGTATCCAGGAGAAGTCTCTAGGAAGGACACAGGTGAGTATCCAGGAGTAGTCACTAGGAAGGACACAGGTGAGTATCCAGGAGTAGTCACTAGGAAAGACACAGGTGAGTATCCAGGAGTAGTCACTAGGAAGGACACAGGTGAGTATCCACACGCAATGAAGGAGCAAATGTGCACTGGAAGCACTGAGACCAGATACAATGGCAACGGCGATTGTTGCACTGGCAAGGGCTGGGCCAGTGCAGCAGCCTTAAATAATCAGAGAGTCCAACAGTAGGCAGAGACAGAACCAGACCAACTCAGGTGGGAAGTAATGAAGTGAGGCAGCTGTGTGTTAACCGTGTAATGGCTGGTTTGAAGCAGCTGAACTTCAGGCGAGTGTGAAAGGATTTGACAGGCAGAGAGCAGGGTTTGAAAAAGGCAGAATACCTTGATTTTGTGACAGCTGGGTGGGGGTAGTCTGATACTTTGCAATAATAATAATACAGGATTGAACACAGATACCCGTTACAACCGTGGAGCTCCTCGCTGACACTGCACTACTGAGGGCTAAGCTGAAGCCTCAGACGCTGTCTGTTACGTAACTTTCATTTGGTGAGGATGCCGATGGGCACACTCACCCACGTTCGGTGCTCCGTGGATCGATTGCTATGCCTCATCGAGGCATAAGCAATCAATATCCCAGCCAGTTCGAAACTGGCTGAGAGAAAGAGCCGTTCTTATCGGGGACCTACACCCATCTGAATAGCCTACTGGGGAATGACCAATTGAAAAGCATTTTTATAAATCCACTCGTAGTGTGGCAGTGTTAAAAATTCATTACAAGGTTTTATCTCGTTGGTACCGATGCCCTTTTGTAATACACAGAATATTCTCAGGGGTTTCAGATATGTGTTGGCATCACAACACGCTGAGTGTAGATCCCTTTCACACATGGTGGAGCTGCTATATACTACAGACATTCTGATCCACTGCTATACATATCTCCACTGAGATATTTTTATTATTATTATTATTATTATTATCGTTTATTTATAATGCGCCACAAGGTGTCTGCTTCGCTGTACAAAATACAAAAAAAATATAAATATAAAAATATCACACAAATACAATAAAGTGAAGCAAGCACAAAACGCAGGCCAAAATGCAAGGTGTCAAGGTACTGCTTTTGGATTCTTAACCTCACCACTATCCATCTCAGTGTATAAAAAATACTTGCTATGCCATCTTATTAGTGCAGATAAAACCATTTTTAGTTCACTGGAAGCCCTGGTGTCTTCCTACAATCAAGACATTAAATAAGACCGCAGAATTTACAGCCACTTGGTATACCTAGTTAAAATTCAAAGAATCCCTTCCTTTAAATTGCATTTTTTATAGGTCTTATTACTAATTCCATTAAGGGCTCATATAGTAGATCTAGGAACACTCTAAGATGGTAAGACATCCATTTGTAATCATGCATTTCTGGATGCCACCCTACTATAACATGACATCCCCATTTACCTCTTTTCCTTTCCTTGTGTTATTGTCTGCAATCTACATATTTGTAACAATAATGTAAAGACTTACCCTCTTGACAAACACTAAACAGTCAAGTACTGATTGTTCCCGGCTCAGAAGCTGAATCCAGAGCATTTCTGAAGGATGGAGATTGCCTTGTAACCAAATCTGTCCATCTTCAGTCAATTCTACTCCTGCAAGTCTTACCAGCAACCTTCCATGCCCATGCCCATGCCCTAAGGAATTAAAAGTCAAACAGTCATTTAATATTAGTTCATAAAAAGGGACCATTAAGACACATTTTTCTAAGGAGCAACTCAAATGTGTAGTGGCAGGTCACTATGACAACCAGAAATCACATAGTAGCTGAGAGAAGAGAGGAAGTCAGAAGAAATGGAGCAGCTCACATTAATATTCTCAGTCGCAGCTTAGATGGTCAATATATTAAAAGTCAACATCATATAATAGGCTGTATCATAGACACAGAAAAAATAAAGACAAAGGACCGGATTCAGACTACCGGACGTATAGCATATACGTCCAGAGTTTAGCATTTTTTACTACTGTGCATTAGTAGTAAATTTTTTACGTAATCTACGTATCTTTTCCTTAAGTAGATTGCGTATATGCGGTCTTTAAGAAACACATTTTACTGCAGGATAACTATATATCATTTGACTTTTAAACACATTGGACCCTATTCAGACTTCCGTCGGCAATCGGGCCGCAAATATATGCAAATAAGAGGCAGGTCGGAGCATGTTACACCCACCAGAAAAAACAGTCACTCCCCTCACAACCTCCGGCCGGACATAAACTTACACCTGCATTGACTTGCCCTATCTGGCCGCACTCACTTCCGGCCTTATGTGTATTAGTTGCGTATATTACCGACCCTAACTCTGTAAGCGCGCCCACTTTCCCTCCTCTAAATGCCTCCTCCCGCCCATTTCTATGCAAATCCTTAGGTCCGTATATTTCCGCCACACTTAGGGTTGCATTAGTCTCCGCTCGATTCACAAGTCCGTCCCTTAGCCATTTCCAACCTTTACTTCAACGTACACGGCGTATCACTATTACTACGCATGCGCAGTTGATGCAAAATCGATCTGATCCTAAAAATACGCACAGAACTTTTGTTAGAAACGGATCTCTTAATACGGCCCATTATTTTTACCTTTAGAGATATATTTTTATAGGACACTAATGAGGCAATGCAAAACCTGTTATTCAGGTCTCAAAATGAAAGCAATTTCTTTTGTTCACTTACAATACAGTCTATGTAAATCTAATGATTTTGAAGCTAAAGCAAGTGGCACATTGAGCTTTTTTCTTTTTAGATAAAATATCTGTTTATTGAAAACCACAGAAGACATACGTGTACATCTCAAATA
The DNA here is from genome assembly GCA_011038615.1 of Limnodynastes dumerilii. Lineage (NCBI taxonomy): Eukaryota > Metazoa > Chordata > Amphibia > Anura > Limnodynastidae > Limnodynastes > Limnodynastes dumerilii. The sequence goes on along the minus strand of WWET01002821.1, from coordinate 674 downwards.
TAAACCATTGTTAGCACATTGTAATTGAGACATGTATTAATAAAATAATATATCTGTATTAGAACTGCCGTTTTTTTTTGTTTTGTTTTTTTAAATGTAGTCAATAATAAAGAAGAGACAAAAAGGAAGAGAGAGAAAAAGAAGGGGGGAAGGGTAGGGCAATAGAAGGAGGGGGTTAAAGATGGGAATAGTGCTAGCTAAGGAAAGGATGGACCGAACCAAGCCAACCAAGGCCATTAACGATATTGACAATTAGTAAATTGAAGACCATCAAGATATTATGTTACCTACCAGCACCAGACAAAAAGAGAACTGCAGGGGTCAAAGAGGGGACCCAGTGATTATTGTTAGTTACCTAATTTTGAGAGGGGGGGTTAGAGATACACGGACTCCTAATTGAATGATAAATTTGGGTGTCTTTGAACAGTAGCCATAAATACCAAGTTGCGTTAAATTCAGCGGCCTTCTCGTGGCCAGACATAGTAATATCCTCCATATAGAGGTCAATTCTCACCAACCATTCCAGTGTACCGGTATAATTGCTTTAACCGCACTGTTCAGATGTCGCAAGAGCAATTTTTTATATTGGGAGATCGGGGTGTCAATGGAGTTGATATCACGGCCTTGGTAGTTTCGGGGGAAACTGTGGGTTGGAGAGAGGGCGGAGTCGGGGT
>WWET01002820.1:206164-216947 GCA_011038615.1 Limnodynastes dumerilii | reverse complement strand
CTTCTCTTTCTGGAGGACATTGAATGGGTGATGTTCCATGCCTGATCTCTATCAGAAGCTGGTTGCTGCTAATTGATAAGTAAACAAAGGTTTAATGATTTTTGAAGCCTTATTTAACTTTCCCCAGCAGGTGGACCACCATGCATGCAATTTCTCACCATGTAAGGCAGAATTTTCCCTGCTTTTGGGAAAGGTTTAACTGAGCACAACTGTACAGTCGTGAATGAATTTAGGAATTAAAATATATTTGTATTATATTTTTTATTTCTCATTTCATTTTACAGAATGCATAAGCAGTGTTACCTTTAGTTCTATTCTAATATAAAATGCTAATGCAAGCACTTAGAATGTGAGAGCTAGAATTTGATTGGTTGCTATAGGCAACATCTCCACTTTTTCAAACCTGTAGCTTAGTAAATCTGGCCCATATTACGTACTGTACTTTTTCCAAGTTTAGGCATCGGATCCAAATCTCCCATTTGTGTTAGAGTAATCAATAACGTTCTGCAAGCCTTATAACAATTACTATAAAACGCTTCTGTTCTCAGGATTGAAAACAGTACACAGAATTTATGAAAAATCAATGAAGACGTAATATATCACTTATGTATCAGTTACTAAGAAATATGGCATTTCAGGCCTCCTGCAAACTTGCCAGCGATGCATTTGAGGATGAATATTTGGGAGTAAAAACTTGAAATAAAAAAAAATATATATATATTTTTTCAAAGCACATTAAAAAATCTCATTGTTAAAGCAACACAGTCATATCCTGCTTAATAGTAAAGTGTGCTCGTGTGTTTCTGGGGAGAAAGGGCCTGATCCAGACCTACGCCAGCGTTAAGCGTTAAGACGCCAGCCAGCAGCGTAAGATCGGCTTAAAAGCCGATCTGCGCATAAGCCGTGCAGATACACGATCGGGCACCGTAGCAGTGCCGTAGTAGCGCTGGAGGGGTCGTCCCCCAGCGTTACTACATTCAAGTTAGTGTAGGTGGGCGGGGGGAGGTAGTTTAATGAGGGAGGGGTTTGAGGCCACACGCTCCTGTGCCAGCGTATTTTCCCTTGCTTAGGCCGGCTGAATTTAGGGTACGGTAGGAAAATACGCTCGCACAGCGCATCGGTGTAGTTCTGGATCAGGCCCATAGAGCCTACGGGCGTGATCCAGACCTACGTCCGCCGCCATAGTTACGGCGGGCGTATGCGTAAGATCGGCTGTTTAGCCGATCTGCGCATGCGCCGGGCAGATGTTGCCCGGTGTAGTTAGGGATTTTCTTTATTCTGGATAGGGCGTCCGTAACTGCAGCCTAGTTACGGATGAAGAGGCGCGCCTGGGTTACGGACGTCATAACTACGCTGCAGTTAGGGAAGGTAGGTGGGGGAGGCAGGGAAATGAGGCCCGGACGACAGGGTTAGTTAGTTATGCTCCAGTCCAGGCTTAATTACACTCTGTTCAGCCGGGGGGGAGTGTCAGGGGGAGTGCGTAGATGTTACGCTGTGCGTTAGTTCGCACAGTGCAAAATCATAACTCTGGATCAGGCCCTACAAGGTTAATGATTGGCTCTGCTGCCGTAAATAGGATGGAGACTGCTTCTGGCTGCTCCATTGTGTGATATACAGCACTTTCCCTTATGTATCAATCCCCAATGTCCTATAGAGAGTAAGCTTGCGGTCAGGACCCTCTTACCTACCCAGTCATGTTATAAACTGCAGAGTGCTATGTAATAGGATGGCGCTATATAATAACCTGTTAGTAATCTATTTCATTGCAATCTACTGGCCTAGGTTTCAGCCTTTTTATCTGGAACCTCAGTGACACCCATAATGGTATTTCAACTTTTAACTGCCGGAACGTGAGGCTCTAGACTGATATTTGCAGAAGACATCAGCATTCTGCTGCTCCACCAGCTGAATAATTGAGTTCAGTGGGGTTTCCCGCAGACAAAAGACACAGCGCACCATTAATATACCCAGAATACCGAGAGGAACCGGCATCACAGGCCCAGTTTGCGTTATGATGTGTGGGAGGACGGAAATCTATTTAGTTATCCCGCCTAGGGGCCCGTGCCTTTGTCATTGCAACTTGTATGATTTGTGGTATTTGTGTGTGTGTGACAAGCCGGCCGCCTGCCACATTAACTGTTTACTTGCCAGCAAAGAGTTTGTAACTTCCAATCTTTGCTAAGATGAGAGAATAGAATGTGGAATCTTCTGAATCAGGTCTCGAGTAGTGGACACAGGGGGACAATCTTATAGGTACTGGATTCACATGTAAGAAAACCAGATGACTTATGTATGCTAGATGCACATACGTGGTACCTATATTCCCGCATCGGAAGGCAGACGCTTGATGGGCCTGATCCGGACCTACGTCGATGCGCTGTGCTTAGTAAAGCACAGCGTATTGGCATGCACTCTCCCTGACATTCCCCTGTGCGAGCGTGTTTTCCCTCGCTTACGAGGGTAGCCTTCAGCCGGCCTAAGCAAGGGAAAATACGCTCGCACAGGAGCGTTTGGCCGCAAACCCCTCCCTCCATCCCTCATTAAACTACTTACCCCCGCCCACCTACACTAACCTGAACGTAACAACGCTGGGGGACGCCCCCTCCAGCGTTACTACAGCGCTGCTACGGACGCCCAATCCACGACCGGGCATTGCTATACTTACGCTGGGCAACATCTGCCCGGCGCATGCGCAGATCGGCTTTTAAGCCGATCTTACGCTGCTGGCTGGCTTCTTAACGCCAGCCACCGTAGGTCTGGCTCAGGCCCTAGGTTGCAGTCCGTGCAGTAAGGTCTTGGCTAAGTTGCTCTCCAGCATTTTGCACCTGCACACACACCCTGTACACACACAGCGCCCCACAAATCTTCGGGGCTATGCCCATGGCCGGTTCTGGGACGTGGGGGGGAGGGATTGTTGTGGACAACCAGAAACCCCCCCTACAAGCAACACTGAGCTGTCTGCCTGTCACACCATGCTAACAGTCATTCCATAAATAAATACAACTACTAAATGTGCTTCATTCAAAATAATGCCCAGAAGAAAATCCACCAGAGAAAGTCGTGACATTGAAGTTTCCTTATAAATATATATATATACAGGGGTATACAAGGGTGTATGGGGTATGCCATAACGTCACTTCTGTCACTTAATTAAATTATAAAGCCATAAAACTCCATTCACTTCTATTATTTCTATATTTTCACATCGCCCACTTCTAAATGTCCACTTCAACCACTATATATATATATATATATCAAGGTTGCTGACGTTCCCGGAATATTTGCATAAATTGCATCATTTAGCCCCACCCCCTTGCAGCAAGCTATGGCTTCCCTCTGGGTTCTCAATGCTACATAAGTGTCAGGGTGACTGATCCAGGCAAACCTCCTAAAACTGTATATAAATATAAAATACAAAAGTCATATGGCCACGGGAGAGTTACCTCACTGACCACAGGAACTGCTAGATATTATTAATATTATCAGCGGTTCAAACCTTTGCTCCTAATAATTACAAACTAGCGAAGACTATTTTCTGAAAGAATTAAAGGTCTATCCACCTACAATAAAGGGGGTTTACCATTACCTTAATACAGTAAGATTTACTAAGCTGCGGGTTTGGAAAGTGGAGATGTTACCCATAGCAACGAATCAGATTTTAGCTGACATTCTCTAGTATGTAAAAAGAAAGTGAGAGCTAGAATCTGATTGGTTGCTATGGGAACATCTCCACTTTTCCAAACCCACAGCTTAGTAAATCTGGCCCTCTATTTTTAAAATAAAAGTCAGAGAATTTGTTACATACATCTGCAGATATATGATAAACCAGCAGCCACTTACATTATACATTATACAGATATATGATAAGTCACCAGCCCCTTACAAGGCTTCTCTGTTTTGGTCCTAACTGTAATACTGTCAGAGTATTTATAAATTGAGAGCTCACCCCCGGCACAGATCTTCAAGTCTCCAAAACAGCCACTCTGAGACAGCGCCCCCTATCAGCTGCTATCCCAGACATGTATACAGTATATTTACACATTACAGAGAAGGCTGATATTTAATTCAAGTAAATCTTTATTAAATTTTTTTTCTCTTCACAAAATAACTTCTGCGCACAAGAGAGCAATGTCCAGGGTGTAACAGAATTACGGCAGAAATAAAATGAAATAGAAATATTACCATTTATTCATTTCATAAGTATATGCCGGGCTGAACCATAAAGAGTGTATGCCAGCGACAGCCATTACACTCTGAAGAGCCTGGTTATTGTGGACGCTGGGGAATATATGGCAGCGTGCCTAAGTTTTATTGATAGCAAATGGGAACAATGTATCTCTGATAATATAGTGTTCTGAAAACAAAATGTAATATCATTATATTGAGGCCATCAATTCAGGAAATTAAATTAAAACGGATTTTAATGTCATTTTCTTTACTTACAGTTTGCAAAATGAAAAATTCAATTGTAAAAAAAAAAAATACTCTACCACTGGACATTATAACCAAGTGTCACAAGTTATAACACAGACATCTGACATCAGCACAGGAATAGGACCGTCTCTTGGTCACTACTGATTAGGATGTACTGGAGGTCATTTTGAAATCCCGACGAAGTGTTCACAGTGGCCTTTGTGTGTATATATAATATATAGTATAGAGCAGCGGTTCTCAACCTTTATTTGAGGCGTACCAGTTACTCACTATAGATTCATGTCAAGTACCACTCTGCAGATCTTGTAGACACATTTCCATAACCCATATATATATATTTTCATGGTTTTTGTGGTTGTTTACATATTTTTGCAGTGATTTTTAAGGTGCATTTTCTGCATATGCCATTTAGCCCCAAAGATATTTTATTAATATGTTCATGGCCATTTGGTTTCTTATCACCTTACAACCTTGCCCAGAGTTCCATCTAACAGTGGTTCTAATACCACCAATGGTGGCTGAGAACCCCTGGTTTAGAGTACATCTGTATACATTGCACATGTGCAGTGTCTCCCTGTTGGACCTTAGCAATATTCCATCAGGTACTGTATATATATATAATTTTTTTTGTTTTTGTTTTTTTTGTTTATTTTTTTATTGTGATTTTTACTGTTTAAAAATATATTTTTTTTGTCAAAAACTCTGCTTCGGCAGTTTGGAAGTGTAATGAAGAAGCAGTTACAAGTAAGAAAATGTGATTACCGAAAAAGGGACATCCGAAAGTTCTTTTCGGATGTCCCTTTTTTGAATACTTACCTTTTTCAACTTTTTTTTAATGAATGGGTGAGTATGCTGTTCAGCATATTTCACCTATTCACTTTCGCAATCCGCTATATCCCTCCGCCACACCGCAATATCCCTCCACCGCTGCTCGCCGGACCAAGGATAGATGAGTAAACTATCTGCGCAGGCTGGGAGGGTTAGGGTCAGGCTGTAGTGCAGGAAGGTTTAGGGTCAGGATGCAGGGGAGGGAGGGTTAGAGTCAGGCTGTAGGGGAGGGATAGTTAGGGTTAGGGTCAGGCTGCAATTAAGAGAGGGTTAGGGTCAGACTGCCAGGAAGGGAGGGTTAGGGTCAGGCTGCCAGGAAGGGAGGGTTAGGGTACTGAGAGGGGAGGGTTAGGGTAAGAATTATGGAATGGACTGGGGGACTATTTTTTAATAACTTTTCGGAGCACCGAAAGCTCAGTACTCCGTGGATCGATTGCAATGCTTCCTCGAGGCGTATGCAATTGAACTCCCAGCCAGTTCGCAACTTCAGATGTTCTTTGCAGGGACACACACCCCAGAAGAAGACGGGGCTGCTGTTATTAGCAATCATCATATAAACACTAGTTTTCTAAGACGATCATACAGTAGGTTGTTAAATATAAATCACTTCGATTTCAGGAAATAAAGTCCATTTTTATATGAAAGTGACCTTATTACCTGAAAATGAAGTGCTTCACATTTTGGGAATGGGGCCCTTAGCATTCGCCACCTAAAACGTAAACATTAAAATGGGGCCTAAATTTTAATTCAGAATGTTGGCCATTCATTGACGGTAATCAGAATGTTGGCCACTCAGGAAGCAATCAGAAATTTGTCCATTCATTCATAGTAATTAGCCAAACATTCAGCATTCAGAATGCTGATCGCTCGTTCATAGTAGTTAGAATTTTGGCCACATTCTCAAACGTTCAGAATATTTTCCCATTTTTGCCAATTATGTGAAAGTTTTCCTCTCACACGTAGGACCGGATTCAGTGAAGAGTGAAATAAGTACGCAAGGATTTGCAAAAATGCGCACCTAAATTGCAAGGCAACAGCCACTTACAGACTATAGCAGACTTCCACCACCATAGCTTAATCTTAACTCTCTGTGCGTATATTTGTGCTTAAGTTGCTTAGGTGCATACGTACATTCTTAACCACGCCCATATTAGGCCATTTAAATTCCCTGCCCACCCACTTTTCGAAAGCTCCTACTTTCGGAGGACTGGCCGCCCCTTCGTACATATCTCACTAAGCTTGGAATTGAAGTCCGTGCCTAATAGATTTCCGTGCCAACATCCTACATAGGTTCCGTAAAAAAGTGACTACGCGTGCGCAGTTTATCCAAACCTAAAAATATGCACGGGAAAAGCAGCACTTTCTTAAGTGTGAATCCGGTCCATAGTAACAAGAATGGTAGCAACACGCAGCATTCAGAAAGTTTTCCATTCATTCAAGGTGTAACAATATAGACAGAGCTCAGAGCAGTGTTCCAAAACCTCACTGTTCACTACATGATCAGGGTAGCAGTGATGCAGTGTAAATATAAAAACAAAATATTTTAAAGGCACCTTTCTTCTATAAGTATTTCAATACAATTACTAGCATTCTGCATTTCTGTACAAAGGACAAGGGAGTGGAATTTTTATGTGTGACAAAGGGTAAAGGTTTAGAGACCAAAGCGTGTGGTTTCCTGTTCCAAAATTGCATCTCTCTCGGAATCTGGATGGTGACGTTTCTGTGGTCGTCCATCTGTCTTAAGCCAAGTTTATCTTCTAGATACGACTCTGCCACATATCCTATCTCATGTGTCACACGGTCACCCAAGCTCCAGTTAGCAGCTTGTGCATTAAACCTTCAGAACATCCTGCTATTGTTCCATTTATATTATGGCTGAAGAATGGCTCTCAACGTTCAGACATTCCAGGCCTGAGCCAGACCGGATCGCAATAACGAATCCGTGCAGCTACAACACGGGATTCCTAGGCAAGCACGGCAGGGTGGGATCATACACATTGCAGCCAATCACGATGCAGTTACTTTCCCTTTAACCAGCAATCCAAACACAGCTGTAGGGTAAATCACAGGACTGCCGACTTCTTAGTTTTTCCTTTTTACGTCATCAAGTCCCACCCATTCCTAGTAACACGAGGGTTTTCTATAATGAGAGCCAGGGGGTCAGGACTTGCGGGCAGGCCTGGCAACAGAAATCTTGGGGCCCGGTACACTCATGTATTTGGGGGCCCCTATATCTTAAAGACCGCGTGTATGCAATCTACGTTGCGAAACGCAACGTAAATACCGTACAAAAATGACTACACATGCCCAGTAACGACAATCGCCTATTTACGGACGTACGGGCACAGAAAACGGAGGTCTGAATACGGGCCTGAATCCCCAAGTGACCGCGTCATGGTGGAGACACCTGACCATAGATAATCGTAGGAGCCGCCATCTCTTCTAAAAAGAAGAACAAAAAATCATTATCATACAATGAAAAATAATAACACCTATAAGAGGTATTGTACCTGTATATTACCTGTATAGTATATGAAATTGTTTGTTTTTTATAAATAGATTCATGACCGTGTTTAGCAACGACCACAGAAAATATCCACAGGTGTGAGAGCGTCGGCTGGCGTAGCGAATCGTTGCATGATTTTGTGCAGAGAAGAAACGGCGGAGTTTATGTGAAAAATGGGCGGAGTTTAGGCCAAATCTTGGTTATTGGTGGGCGGGACTGGGTGGCGTTTTGGTGGAACTGGGCGGGGCTTATTTCCTATTATTTTCTAGATTATCTTGGGAGCTGTGCTAAAGGGAAAGACGACTCTGACACTCACTATAATTCATCTCCAAACAACCCGAAAATCTCCTATAAGTGCCCACAATCACCCCTCAGTCTGTACCAACCCTCTCAATCCAGCAGTCCCAAAGTGTGTAAGGAATTGTAGGCATCCTGGTAATTATTAAGTTCCTGGGCACTTCAGCACTACACCATATTCTTCTCTGCTTATTCCACACAACTGTATCCACAGAGCAGATCTATGTCGTATCCAAGGTCAATGTAAACAGAGGATGGAAAGCGCACAGAGATCTGGAGTCCACACAAAAGGGGGGGAATACACACCCCTCTCTCATGCATACATATGTGTCCAGAACCCTGCCTTAACCTTTCCACATGATCTGATCACCGCCCCCGGAGCCTAGTGAGCATGCCTATCCCCGCCCGTCTGGTAGGGATTAAGCATGCAGAAGAGAAGTGTCGGCCACACTCGTCGCATCTCCTAGCTAGGAGATCCGTATCATAACATCTGGTGCGTGCATTCGCAGATGTAACTGTTCAAAGGACTTAAGCAGGAGGCTTGTGTAAGTCCCGTATTTCTTAAATAAAGATCAGGCCCAGACACATTAACAGACAGGCAATTACCCTAACCCTCTCCTTCCATTACCCTAACCCTCCCCCTCCCCTTCCATTACCCTAACCCTCCCTTTCCATTACCATAACCTTAAGCCTCTTCTTCCCACAGCCTAACCCTAAGACTCCCTTCCCTGCAGCCTAACCCTGAGACTCCCTTCCCCGCAGCCTAACCCTTAGACTCCCTTCCCCACAGCCTAACCCTAAGACTCCCTTCCCCACAGCCTAACCCTAAGACTTCCTTCCACGCAGCCTAACCCTTAGACTCCCTTCCCCACAGCCTAACCCTTAGACTCCCTTCCCCGCAGCCTAACCCTAAGACTTCCTTCCCCGCAGCCTAACCCTTAGACTCCCTTCCCCGCATCCTAACTCTAAAACGTTTTTTTGCGCAGTTTTTTGCTACTGTGCATGCGTGGTAAGTTTTTTTTTACACAATCTACGTAACGAAAAGATACATAAAAAAATTACAGCTCATGCGCAGTAGCAAAAAACAGTAAACTACTAAAAATTGAATTTTCGAGCCAACCAATGCATCCCCCAGATCAGATACTTTAATTCATATTGGAAATAAAAGACTGTCTTTTCTCTGTGTATTGGGGAATTACACCCTGAAAAACATGACACCCATCACTTTGCTCATTCATAGGGGTAGATCCAGACCTACGCGCTTGATACGTTATATAGCGTAGCGTTACGCTAGCGCACCTTCTAAGCACTCCCTTTGCATGTACATACTTTGGCAGTTTTACCCTACCGGACCCTCCCTTAACTTTACACAGCGTAAGTACTGACGTACGTATAGGCCTCACGTATTTACACGCCTAAGCACCCCCATACTGTACGATTTAAATGCCTCCCCCGCCTCCAAAGCGTAATTATGGGTGTCGCATAGCTGGCCCGCCCCTTTGCCCGTAGTTACGCTGTGGATACGTCTGACCCTTACGCTAACATCTGCAGCGCACATGCACAGTAAGTACTAATGTGAGATTTTACGTTAGCGGCTAGCGTAAAATCGCTGGCGTACGTAGCTCTGGATCTGGTCCGTAGTGTGATTTCTGGCATACATTGAAGTGATGGTATTTCAGTTTACGACATCTCAAAGGCTTTAGCCCAACAATTAACCCATTTGCTGCCATGGGAGGGCTGAACGGAAACACCACCGTTACCAGCGGCTCTTCCTGACATCTCACTGTTTAATTAAAGAGAAATATGTAACACCCGGTGCAATGTAATAGCTTTCTGCGGCTCCCCCATTTGTCATGTCTTACCATGAATATGTAATTATGATAATCTGTTTACATAAGGGGAAAAAAATCATAATAATGCAACATTTGTGTCCTTTTTATAGACTGTATCTCACAATAAGGAGGAGAGTGGAAGATAAAGTGATTGCCGCAGCCAGAGATAACATGGGAAATTGAACGGTAAAACCCGGGCTGATACAATGTGTCAGATAGAAAGTGTGGAAGGAATTTTGGTCTTTGATGTGACAGGTGAAGATACTAAGGCGGGAAGTCAAGGTTACGTGACCATGAAGAATAAGTAGATTCTCTGATACAGGGTCCAGGCAGGAGATGGGGAAATGGACAGATGGAAATGTGGATGAATAATGATCAGTCACATAGGCTGTAACGCTGTACAACAGGAACAGGAGAGGAGACGATACAGGGAATAGTGTAGAAATTGAAGATTTATACATAGAGCAAATCAAAGTGTGTGTGTGTGTGTGTGTGTGTGTGTGTTAGTGTGTGTGTGTATGTATGTGTGTGTGTGTTAGTGTGTGTGTATGTATGTATGTATGTATGTATGTATGTATGTGTGTGTGTGTATGTATATGTGTGGGTGTGTGTGTGTGTGTGTATGTGAGTGTGAATGAGAGTGTGTGTGTGTGTGTGTATGTGAGTGTTTATGAGAGTGTTTGTCTATGTGAGTGCGAGTGTAAGTGTGTGTGAGTGTGAATGAGAGTGTTTGTGTATGTGCATGTAAGAAAGAGAGAGAGTGAGAGAGAGAAATGGAAAAAGAGAGAGTTGGAAGAGAGAGGGATAACAGATAAAAGAGAAGAGAGATGGAGATAAATAGAAAGGTGAGGAGAGGGAGAGAGAGAGAGAGAGAGAGAGAGAGAGA
>WWET01002820.1:170889-184622 GCA_011038615.1 Limnodynastes dumerilii | reverse complement strand
CTGAACGTGGCTTAAGTGTTCCACGTGGAATCCCCACAAACCACGCCACAGAGCACAATGAACGGACATCAACGCAGCTCTGTTTATAGGCTAGAGCAGGCCTGTGTTGTGAAACTACCACTCCCAGCATGCTCTACCAACACAAGAATAGCTGAGCACTGGCAAAGCATGATGGGATTTGTAGTACCGCAACATCTGGAGAGCCACAGGTAACTCTAGCCTGGACTGGAGGCTTCATTTAGAGCTATGAACAAAGGAGATAAATGGCAGTTAAACTTTTACAAGATTTTAATACCAGTTGTATTGCATTATAGTATTTTCCAGCAGGAAAATATTATTATTGTTGTTATTATTATTATTATTATTATTATTATTATTATTAATTAATTTTATAATTAATTTTTATTATTTATTATACTATTATTAATTGTTTATAATTTTATTTATTTATTTATTTTAAATAATAATTATGTATTTATTATTGTTGTTGTTATTAATTGGTTTATTTATTTTATTTGTTTATTTTTTTATTATTATTAATAATTATTATTACTTTTACCTCATTCAAATTGAGGGCCGGAAATGAGAAGTAGAGTGGTGGTAATATGGATATAGATGGCTTCACAGTAAGGCCGTACCCCTGAAATGCTAAATGAAATCAGTGGGAAGTTTAATCGCATCTGTGTCACTCCCCTCTGTGCCTGTACCGCCGTTGTTAGTAGTTACACTAGGCAGGTGCCAATCAATGTGCATAAATCAGGTGAAATTGTGGTGTTATGCCGCTTATTTTTGTCCACCGTAAGAACGTGGCATTTCCGTATTTTTAAGTTGAAGCTGGTCATATTTAAAGGATATGTAAACATAGGTGGCTTGGCCAATTAACTGAATGGAGACTTCCTGATAGGCCATTGCCTCTCGAGGCCAGTCTGCAGCTTATCTTTTTTTATTTGAATATGTTGACAGTAATTGGTGGCAGTCCATAAAATGCTAACTGTATATTATGATGGTTACTATGATGTCTGGATTCGGTGGTCACTAGGATGCTGTCTCTATTGGGTGGTGGTCACTAGGATGCTGTCTTTATCAGGTGGTGATAACTAAACTGCTGTCTGTATCAGGTGGTGTTCACTAGGATTCTATCTGTATTGGGTAGTGGTAACTAGGCTGCTGCTGTCTGTATTGGGTAGTGGTCACTAGGTTGCTGTCTGTATCGGGTAGTGGTCACTAGATTGCTGTCTGTATAGGGTAGTGGTAACTAGGTTGCTGTCTGTATCTGGTAGTGGTAACTAGTCTGTATCGGGTAGTGGTAACTAGTCTGTATTGGGTAGTGGTCACTAGGTTGCTGTCTGTATCAGGTGGTAGTCACTAGAATGCTGTTTATGGGTAGCAGTGACTATCTGCATTTTATAGAAGTCTTTATATATACCTCTTTATTGTATTGTGCAATACTAGTCAGTAGATGTTGTATTTGACTATAACTCTTTTACATAACACTTTTTCACATACTTAATTGACTCCTAATAACCTCGGGCCGTATTCAGAGATCCGTTTTAGTGACGACTTCCGTGCGTATTTTTAGGCACGTTTTAGCCGCGCATGCGTAGTCATTTTTTGTATGCAGTTCACGTAGAATTTCCGCACGGATGTTCATTACGGATGGACTTGGCAAGCGGGCTTAAGAAGATACATGGAAAAGGGCGGGGGGGGGCATTTAAATGAAGGGAAGTGTTGGCGCGATTACAAATATACGCACGGACGGAGGACACACACGCTCCTAAGTGGCAGCGGAAAATTAATGCCAGTCTATGGTGGCGGAAGTCTCCGGCATGAAGGATTAGCAAGGGGAGTGACTGGGGTTTTGGTGGGTATAACTTGCTCCGTAGGTGCATATATTTGCGCTCCAATCGCAGCACGGAAGTCTGAATACGGCCCTCACCCCCATGTTATATATTCACCCTGCTCTTGTCCAATCATGTCCCATACGAGTTTGATACATGCAGTTTATGACTTGAACAATTCTTATTGTCGGAGATGCCTAATACGCAACTAGGAGCCAGTATAGTGATAAGCGAAATGTGACCCCAGGAGACCCCCACAGATGTACGAATCCACTGAAGTGCATGAAGTTTCCCATCACCGGACTGGTGACATTTCTGAGTTCTTTTTGTTAAATTTTAAACAACACCGGCCGCGCTCGGATACTCTGGGGGGCGGTGAGTTTATTTTTGCCTGAGGCCACAAACGAAGAAAGAAAAATCAATTATTGAGATAATTGGGTTTTGCTGTTTACTGCCCATACTCCGCTGACTTAGATCCTTACACGTCTTAGAAATATGCACTGAAGCCTAAATAGCTGTTTTCATTTATTTCTATTTTATACAACTGATCGTGGAAGTTCCGTATTATTTTAGGATAAAATGTTCAGGTATCGTGATTGAGGTCCAGACTTTTTCCATACAGCTAAGTTACGCAATCCGGATGCAAAAGTACTCTGTGTGCGTGTGCTGATGGTGATTACGCATTAGAGCGCAGTACGAACGATGGGTGGGGGGGAGGTATTCAAATCGTACAGTGGGGACTTGGTCAAGCACTTACATCCGATCATTCACTATGCACCTGGCCCATTTTATGTGGATTGTGCTCCTCAAAGGGACCAGGGACCAGAACTTCCGTATATGCGAGAGGCGTGATCTCCCCTTGCAGGTACGGAATATAGGATCGCACTTTGCGTAAGGCCGCGTCTGCTGCGGAAACCTACGAGCGTTCACCGCTAAGAGGCTCACCCCGAGGCGCATGCAAATCATCAAACGCCCCATATGTGTGCGCGCAAAACATGGACTGTCTGGATGTCTATGTAAGGTTGGCGCATAGGGTCCAGGCACAATGCAGCCGTCATATACACTGCGCAAGAGCAGGGTCGTACGCTGTAATGTGTACCGGAAATGGTTCCAGGCTCCTGGACGTGGCCGTTGCAAATGTTTTGATGTAACCTACGCTTATTATTGTCTGCGCTCGGTCCTGGATTGACTGTTATTTCATGATCGCGCCCTTACTGCACATTGGCTACACGGCGCCTCCACCCCTTATCTTCCATGACACGCTTTTCAGAACACAGGCGGGAGTCTGAATGCTCTGCAATAGTGTGCACAGCGGGCCTGATTCAGAGATCCGTCGGCGATCGGGCCGCAAATATATGCATCTAAGTGGCAGGTGGGAACAGGTTACACCCACCAGAATAAACAGTCACTCCCCTCGCAACCTCCGGCCAGACCTAAACTTCCACCTCCATAAACTTGCTCTAACTGGCCGCACTCACTTCCGGCCCTATGTGTATTAGTTACGTATATTTAGGGCCCTAACTCTGTAAGCGCGCCCACTTTCCCTCATCTCAATGCCTCCCCCCGCCCATTTCTATGCAAATCCTTAGGTTCATATATTTCCGCCGCACTTAGGGCCGCATTAGTCTCCGCCCGATTCACAAGTCCGACCTTAAGGCATTTCCGACCTTAACTTCAACGCACATGGCGTTGCACTATTACTACGCATGCGCAGTTGATGCAAAATCGATCCGACCCTAAATATACGCACGGAACTAGCGTTAGTTCCGGATCTCTGAATCAGGCCCATCGTTACTGCATGCTCAGTGCAAAACCACGGCAAGATAAACTGCACGATTGAGCTCACCCCTGAATCGGATTCTATATATATATAAAGTGTTTTTCAGGATGCTCCAGATAAAGAAAGATGCTCCTCGGCTTCTCTGACTGTGGCTTATGCACAGCAGCATTCTCTACCTGTTAGACAGTGAATGGCTGGAGCTATCCACCAATCAGAGTGCTGACCGTTATTCACTGTATAGAAGCATGTGGAGAGTTGGATCGCAGGAGGGGTTTGTTATGATTTTTTCAATGTTTGGGGGGAGGAGGGGGGGGTATTAATTTGCTCCCCGGGCTAAAAGCTATCAGCTAGCTCATAGCTGTACCAGGGATGTGGTTGCCGGCCCGGGAAGCCCTATTTTGAACATGATACAGGTACGGCAGCTGCGGCGGTGCTGAGGTTAGGGTTAGGGCTTAAGAAAGGAGGGTGAGGGTTAGGGTTGAGCTGAAAAAATAGAAAGTTAGGGTAAGGGCTGAAGGGGAAGGTTAGTGTTGGGACAGAAGGAAAGGGTTAGGCTGAGGGCCATGGGGGGTTAGGTTAGGGCTGAAGGGGAAGGTTAGGCTGCAGGACATGGAGGGTTAGGGGAAGGTTAGGGTTAGGGAAAGGTTAGGGTTAGGGCTGTAGGGGAAAGTTAGGCTGTGGACCATGGAGGGTAAAATAATAGATAATATAGAAATCTTTGCAGCTCCGGAAGCTGCACCGCTGCCACAATCAAAAATGGAGGCTGTTGGCAATTGCTGGCAGACGCCTTCAAGCAACCACACAATGGTTCTACAAAAAAGAGCCTGATGTACCGGGAAACCACGCCCCCTACGCTATTATATGTCTCGGCCCTCTCATATCCAGTTTCCTTGTTTCAAATGCTCATTCCCTGTACTACCCATCCAGCAATGCTACTCACAGAACTCTGGAAAGAGCGCGCATTTTCAATGGATTGCGTCCGCATCCACTGAGCAAAAAATGTGGATCAGACCCGGTCTGTTTTTACATGTCCGATAAATATAAATCCAATGATTTTTTTTTTTTATTTCATGTACCGGCATCTTTGTTCCTATGAGCAGTCATTTTTTCTGCGCCATTACCGCTGGCCGAACACTAGGTTAATATTTTTGTGAGGTGCCGTAAATTGCTTCTGCCGTCGAAAGTCATTTCAGAGCGCATCAATACAATAATAACTTCAGAGAATCCATCGATACAGCCAGCAGAGACATCAATACGGCGACACGCTAACGCCATGGCTGAGCGTAAGATTAATCATAGGTGAAAGCACGAGGAGACGAGGTGTTTCTGTGCGGTTGTAATGAGGATTGTGTTATATATTATATATTTGTCTTCGCTCCATCAGTCAAACACTAGTCCCGTCTGTGTCCATGGGCTGGATCCAGACCTAGTTAAGTGCTTGGAATGAGTTACTCCTGGGCTAAACCATGGTGATTGCAGGGGAGTCATATTTTATCTGCTACAAACAGTATTAGAGTTGAGAGGTGATGTTTCCTATCCCAAGTCTAAATAACAGTGTGATAGTAACGCTGGTCAGTATCTGTGTAATAATATAATAATAATATAATAGTATTAGAGATCAGAGGTGATAAATAACAGTGTGATAATAAAGCTGGTCAGTATCTGTGTAATAATATAATAGTATTAGAGATGAATTAGAGATGAGAGGTGATAAATAACAGTGTGATAGTAACGCTGCTCAGTATCTGTGTGCAGTAAGCAATTCAAAGATATATCCCTGCATGCAAAGAATACAATTACCTTGACTCCCCCTGCAATCACCATGGTTTAGCCCAGGAGTAACTAAGATCAAGCACTTAAATAGGTCTGGATCCCGCCCCATGTCACGTTTCACCAATTATAACCTAGCCATCCTGTCTAACAAGCATTGTGATACTGTGCCACTGAGACTGATAATGACAGGGCCAATGTAACGATCACGCACACAAACAGGACAGGCGTTAAATTCAACTGTCTCCATCCCTCACGGGACGGCAGTGTGAAAGCAGCACAGAGTATTTTGTGAGACAGTTTTGTTTGAGGGAGCTAACAGGGTAATATGTGAGTGCAGAAGGTGACAGAAGGGGGTGCACCCCTTGCACCCCCTGTAGTTATGCTCCGGTGAGTGTATATATCCCAGGTGACTTAAAGGGGTTTTTTAACCAACGCATTTCACATTTTTCAGTTAAAAATAGCATTTCACTTTTTTCCGATGTAATAAAAACTAAGATTACGGTAGAGCTTTAGGGAGCCCCAAGAACCGATTTGTGTTTCCAAGTCTTATGGTTAATCTCGAAGCCCTGGCTGAAAATTAGGGACTTTTAACAGTCTGAAGCAGAGGAGAAGCAATGAGGAGCCATTCTGACGGACATTGTGATTTCTTATTGAAGGTATCAGTATTGTTTGCATCACCTTAAGCAGTGGAGGATATCCCATAATCCTTTGGGGCAGCCTAACCTCTAACTCTGGCCCTGTCTGTCGCAGTGTCGCTCTAATGCATAATATTAATCTGTAACATGGCAGAAAACACATTAATTCCTGCATCAGGCATATTACACATTGCGTTATTTCTTTATTCATAGTACTTACACCTCCTGCAGGCTACAAAGCTATACATTGCTAGTAAGTGTTTGGGGCAGGTAGCAGCATCCAGCAGTACTTTAAAAGGATCCTGCTTTGTTGTAACCAGGAGAGATACCAGGGGCCAGATTTACTAAGCTGTGGGAATGTAAAAGTGGAGATGTTGCCCATAGCAACCAATCAGATTCTAGCTCTCACTTTCCCATTACATACTAGAAAATGTCAGCACACCCCATTGTCTGTCTCCGCATCTGTTTGCTATGCACTGGTGGAACGCTTGGCTTAAATTACGTCATTAAGTCCCACCCCCATATTGTCGGCAACCCTACACTAGTATGATCAGGCATTGCTATAAAAATAATGGGCCTGATCCAGAACAACGCTTCAAAGCGAATTTACGCGTGGCGGAGGCGTAAATTCGCTGTTTAGAATGCACTGTGCATGCGCACCATAGAAAATACGCACATTCACGTAGCGTAATTGTGAATGTATGGGCCATTCACGCATGTGTCACGTAAATACTTACGTGTGGGCGTGCCAATTTTACGTTACTCCAAAATACGTGTGAAATACGTGAAGTAGGCGGGGGGTGGTATTTAAAGTGTACAGTATGGACGTGCTTAGCTGCGTAAATTTGTTTAGCCCATACGTACGTGTGCGTATGACAGCGGTTACGTGTGAAAAAGTTAAGGTAGGGTTTGGGAAGTGTATCTTGACAAAATACGTCCGTGCAAGGGGTGTGCTGAGGGGAGTGTAGCGAATTTACGTGCACGAAAATACGCTCCGCAAATAAACGTACGGCAAACGTAGTTCTGGATCTACCCCAATGCGTTTTCACATGAAGTTGTGTGCGTATTTTTAGGTATGTTATGACTGTGCATGCGCAGTAACTTTGTTTACGGATGGGCGGCGTAGAAATACGTACTTGAAAATTGACATGAAAGTGGGTGGGGGGAGGCATTGAAATGAACGCTTGAGGGCGCGGCAATACTGAATCGCACGAATGGAAGACATATACGCATGTAAAGATCAGAGGGGTCTATGGAGTAAGTCTACGATTGCACGGCTGGGAGAGGGGGAGTGTCGTGGGTGTTGGTGGGTGTTGCCGTGCTACGTGCCTGCATATAATAGCGTACTTTTAAAAAACGGATCTCTGAATACGGCCCGATATTTGAAATGGACGCTTTTCATGCTGTCATTTGAAGAAATAGAAAAAAAAACACCTTGTAAACATAAGAAAGTGGTGTCGGCTGTCATGGCCGCCATCAGGGGGAAGCAGCCGGGAGTACTGACTATTTGTATCCCACAACTTTATTCTTACCAAACACTGACAATCTCATCCCTGCATCAGTCCTCTTGTGTGGATGAGGTCCGCTGGGTATCCCGGAAGCAGGGTCGGTCTTCCTGAGATTCCCGATTGGACGTGATATGGAATGCGGCTCCTGATGTCTCAGCTACCTGCCAGCCCTCCGCAGATCGCCCCCCCTCCTCAGTACCAAACTTCCTCCTGATAATTGTGACCTATATGGGGAATGATAATCTATTCCGGTCCCGTTTCCATGGCGATAAAGAGCGGAGAACATAGGGACTCCATACGAGAGCAATTTCTCCTGCTGTTCTCCATGACAGAAGAGACACCGTTCAATCCACACAGTGAGTTCTCCTTGGGTGGGAATGTGGAGAGACACTTAATCATGGCAAGCTCCGGGAGAGGCTCAGGGACAGCCGTGTGGGTGGAGGTAGAAGGAAAAAGTTGCTGTGAGCAAGCGATACAGGTCTAACCTTAATGCATAATGCAGGATGATTCATGTCAGCTAAGTCTAGATTTACATTGTGTCTCCCGTACATCCCCATAGTGCAGCACGAAATTAAACTTACACACGGAGGCTGTTACTATGGGAAAGGTGTTATAGACTCTAGAAAGCAATCCGTTATTCCGCTACAGCACTTCAGAAACAAGAAACAAGCATCGAATTAGTGCTTTGGGGATGGATGTAGCTGCTTCTGTGGCAATATTTGACTATTGGTACAAGTACAGGGTTGAATGTTTTTATTCCGATGAGGTACCCGTTCTGCTTAGGGTTAGGCTGCGGAGAGGGGAGGCTTAAGGTTAGGCTGCGGTAATGGGATGGTTAGAGGAGGGTTAGGGTTAGGCTGCAAAGTGGAGAGGGTTAAGGTTAGGCTAAGGGACAGGGATGGTTAGGGAAAGGGCTAAAGTTAGGCTGCGGAATGAGGAGGGTTAGGAGAAGAGTTAAGCTTAGGCTGCTGAATGAGGAAGGTTAGGGGAAGGGTTAAGATTAGGCTGTGGGATGAGGAAGGTTAGGTCTAGGGAAGAGTTAAGCTTAGGCTGCGGAATGAGGAGGGTTAGGGGAAGGGTTAAGATTGGGCTGCGGAATGAGGAGGGTTAGGGGAAGGGTTAATATTGGGCTGCAGAATGAGGAGGGTAGGGGAAGGGTTAAGCTTAGGCTGTGGAATGAGGAGGGTAGGGGAAGGGTTAAGCTTAGGCTGTGGAATGAGGAGGGTTAGGGGAAGGGTTAAGATTAGGCTGTGGGATGAGGAAGGTTAGGCAAGGGGAGAGTTAAGATTAAAATGCGGGATGAAGATGCTTAGGGGAGGGTTAAAGTTAAGTTGCGGGATGAGGATGTTAGGGTTAGGGGAGAGTTAAGGTTAGGCTGTGGGATGAGGAAGGTTAGGTCTAGGGGAGAGTTAAGCTTAGGCTGCGGAATGAGGAGGGTTAGGAGAAGAGTTAAGCTTAGGCTGTGGGATGAGGAAGGTTAGGTCGAGGGGAGACTTAAGGTTAAAATGCGGGATGACAATGTTTAGGAGAGGGTTAAAGTTAAGTTGCGGGATGAGGATGTTAGGGTTAGGGGAGAGTTAAGGTTAGGCTGTGGGATGAGGATGGATAGGGTTAAGGGAGGGGTTAAGATTAAGCTGGGGGAAGGGGAAGGTTAGTGTTAGGATGAAGAACACCCACCTGTCACCATTGGACTATTTGTAGACAGAGCAATCGGGGGAACGACGGAAACATCGAAAACTGCCAAAACCTGACAGCGGCTGAGCCTTCATTGCTGCAAATCATTCTGTCAGATTACAGGTCATCGGAACGGCGAGCTACACCCATTGCTTTGGGATAAACGCTTACAATGACGATGGTTTGGAACATGCGGCCAGCTGAATTCCCGCCCGTTTTTTATCTTGTAATACCAAACCGCTCCAGTTTATGAATGTAACCTGCTCCACTGTCGCAACACGTCAGAAGCGTCAAATATCGTAGTGCCAGATCGCATCTCAATCACGGCACTGGGATACTCGGACACGCGCAACTCACCAAAGCGCCCAAGCTTCTCCTCCATTCCCTTCTCCAGGAGAACGCTGTTGTTGGCTTCCGAGAGGTGATTGACAGCTCAGGGAACCGTGTTCAATTACAAATAACATCGCTACACTCTCCCCCTACAGGAGTTCACCGAACGGCAACTTCTGTAGACACACGATCTGTGATTAAAGCTCGCGGCGTTCATAAGATCATGTGATCTGCTGGGTGTTAGTGCAGCTCTTCCACGCCAGACCGTACACTGCACGGGTAGCGCGTCGCGTTCACGGAGCCCTTTGCACAGGAGGGACCGAATCCAGACGTGCGACAAACGTTCTGATCGAGGGTGGTCGTATCGCAGATATTCTGCTTTAGCGTTCTACATCATAGTGGGCTGGATCCAGAATTAAGAAAGAGCTTGAAATTAAGGTCTAGATTCACAGTTATGTAGTTTTCGTCTTACATACGTTACTTTAAGGATTGAGCTACTGCGCATGTATAGTAGCTTATTTATGCTATCTACGTACCATTTCTGTACCGCACTTACACAATCTACATACAGAAATGGTACGTAGATAGCATAAATAAGCTACTATACATGCGCAGTAGCTCAATCCTTAAAGTAACGTATGTAAGACGAAAACTACATAACTGTGAATCTAGACCTTAATTTCAAGCTCTTTCTTAATTCTGGATCCAGCCCACTATGATGTAGAACGCTAAAGCAGAATATCTGCGATACGACCACCCTCGATCAGAACGTTTGTCGCACGTCTGGATTCGGTCCCTCCTGTGCAAAGGGCTCCGTGAACGCGACGCGCTACCCGTGCAGTGTACGGTCTGGCGTGGAAGAGCTGCACTAACACCCAGCAGATCACATGATCTTATGAACGCCGCGAGCTTTAATCACAGATCGTGTGTCTACAGAAGTTGCCGTTCGGTGAACTCCTGTAGGGGGAGAGTGTAGCGATGTTATTTGTAATTGAACACGGTTCCCTGAGCTGTCAATCACCTCTCGGAAGCCAACAACAGCGTTCTCCTGGAGAAGGGAATGGAGGAGAAGCTTGGGCGCTTTGGTGAGTTGCGCGTGTCCGAGTATCCCAGTGCCGTGATTGAGATGCGATCTGGCACTACGATATTTGACGCTTCTGGCGTGTTGCGACAGCGGAGCAGGTTAAGTTCATAAACGGGAGCGGTTTGGTATTACAAGATAAAAAACGGGCGGGAATTCAGCTGGCCGCATGTTCCGAACCATCGCCATTGTAAGCGTTTATCCCAAAGCAATGGGTGTAGCTCGCCGTTCCGATGACCTGTAATCTGACAGAATGATTTGCAGCAATGAAGGCTCGGCCGCTGTCAGGTTTTGGCAGTTTTCGATGTTTCCGTCGTTCCCCCGATTGCTCTGTCTACAAATAGTCCAATGGTGACAGGTGGGTGTTCTTCATCCTAACACTAACCTTCCCCTTCCCCCAGCTTAATCTTAACCCCTCCCTTAACCCTATCCATCCTCATCCCACAGCCTAACCTTAACTCTCCCCTAACCCTAACATCCTCATCCCGCAACTTAACTTTAACCCTCTCCCAGCCCAAGTCTAAATAACAGTGTGATAATAAAGCTGGTCAGTATCTGTGTGCAGTAAGCAATTCAAAGATATATCCCTGCATGCAAAGAATTCAATTAAATTATTCCCCCTACAATCAACATGGTTTTGCACAGGAGTGACTTTAAGTTCTTATTTTAAGAAGATTCTTAAGTGTGAATCAGGTCCTAAGAGAGGAAAGTTACTCCTGGGCTAAACCATGGTGATTGCAGGGGAGTCATATTTCATCTGTTGATATCGTACTAACGCCGCCGTCCCAGCGTATTTACACTCCCTTACGCCGGCTGAAGTTAGGGTAGCCTTCAACCTTTAACGCAATCTACGTATCTTTTTAATTACGTAGATTGCGTAAATGCAGTCTTTCAGACCGCATTTACGCAATCTACGTAATAAAAAGATACGTAGTTTGCGTAAAAAAATGACTACTATAAATTACTACTATAGTATACTACTAATACTACTATAATATATGTCATATGTCCGGTACTCTGAATACAGGCCTTAATTACAAGCTCCTTTTTAAGTCTGGATCCAGCCCATTGATTTGAAAGGTGTTGTCCCAGTCCCCTTGTAGCTTCGTGACATCTGGAGAGCCACAGGTTGGCCTGGCTGATCTAAAGGATGGGTCTACAGCGAGAGGGAATGTCTATACTGTGACTAAGAGGGAACACCCACTTCTCGGCCCCACCCCCCTGTGGGCAGTGGCATTGGGGTAGATCTAGAACTACGTTTGCCGTACGTTCATTTGCGTAGCGTATTTTCGCGTGCATACCTTCTATACACTCCCCTAGGCACACCCCTTGAACGTACGTATTTTGTCAAGATACGCTTTCCAAACCCTACCTTAACTTTTGCCAACATAACCGCAGTGATCCGCTCACATACGTATGGGCAACACGTATTTACGCAGCTAAGCACGCCCATACTGTACACTTTAAATACAAACCCCCGCCTACTTAACGTATTTCAGACGTATTTTGGACTCATGTAAAATTGGCACGCCCACACGTGAGTATTTACGTGACACTTACGTGAATGGCCCATACGTTCACAATTACGCTACGTTACTGAGCGTATTTTCTATGGTGCGCTTGCGCAGTACTTACCAAAAGGCGATTTTACGTCTCCGCCACGCGTAAATTCGCTCGCAAGCGTTGTTCTGGATCTAGGCCATTGCTCTTAACTGTGGATGGGTCAGAAGGCATTCTAATTGGTTTGCACCGATTTTCACGCGGCTCTGAACAAGTGCAGTGCGGAAAAGCACAATTCAACTGAAACTGGACTCGACTTGGCATCTCTTAGTCCTGACATTTGTCTTTTTCATGGCTCCCCGTAATAAAGAGCCTTCAGCTTGTGCCAGTTATACACACAATTCCTTGTCCGTAGCAAGGTATCAGTTACTCGGATCTTACCTATAAAGGTGACAAGGGTTTATTTCAGTTTGGGGAATTTACCTTCATTTGCATTTTAATTGCTTTAGGGTGTTTTGTGCGTTGGATGTAATTTCCAGAATTCCTCCAAGGATTCCGACGCACGCGGTAAGAATAAAACAATAGCCGGTTGTGTATCAGCTGCCTCAGTCACAGCGTTTCCTAGACATTTATGGTAAGTGGAGCCTCGGAAACGTAACACTTTATTTTAGGGCATTGGGAGGATTATGAATGATAGAAAGATCATTGGTAACAAAAAGATGGTTTGGGGAGGTGGAAACCAGTGGAAAATACTCAAACCTTGAGCAACTTCTATTGGTGATGATGCCAACGATGCCAATCGGGGAGGATTGAAAATAGGCCAATTTTCCTGTTAGGTCAGAGGCATTTTGAGGGCACCCTGCAGCCAATCACTGAAATGGAGAGAAGGTGGTGGGTCACTAGAATGCTCTCTGTATTGGGTGGTGGTCACTAGGATGTTCTCTATATTGGGTGGTGGTAACTAGGATGCTCTCTGTATTGGGTGGTGGTCACTAGGATATTCTCTATATTGGGTGGTGGTAACTAGGATGCTCTCTGTATTGGGTGCGATCACTAGGATGCTCTCTGTATTGAGTGGTGGTAACTAGGATGCTCTCTGAATTGCGTTTGGTCACTAGGATGCACTCTGCATTGGGTGACAGACACTAATATGCTCTGTGTATTGGGTAGCTATCATTTGGATGCTATCTTTGTTAGGTGGATGGTCTAGCAGATGGATAGGGACTCACCTACAGGAGGTACCTTGACGCTGGGCAGGTGAGATAACCCAATATAGCTATATTGTGACCTACAGCTCCTTTTTATGTATGTACTGACACATAGTGTTATATAATGCTTGTTTGGAGCGCCGGACCTCTCTTTTGTTCCATAGATATATATATATATACATACATACATACTATAAATATCTGTAAGGAATGGGTCACTGGATTCTGGTCAGAATCATTACAGCCCTTTAACAATTTTTCCTGATATCATTGGCTACACAGGACCCTGCTCACATCAGATATTTCTTTATACATTATTCATTTGCAGGTGCACTGGTAGAACATCAGAAAAAATGCCGCTCATCCTGATTAATGTTCAGTTGACCCCCCCCCCCCCAACCCCCAC
>WWET01002820.1:149420-168562 GCA_011038615.1 Limnodynastes dumerilii | reverse complement strand
CTCTCTCTCTCTCTCTCTCTCTTTCTCTCTCTCTCGACAGCGACAGCTCTGAAGAAATCACTGATTTTCCTTCCCTGAACTCAATCACCAAATCCTACTGACTCCAGAGTTTGAAAAGAAAAGCTAACCAGGTGGGCCAAACCATGTTACATTTCAGGAGGGGGGGGTGAGGTGAGGCGTTACTTTTATACTGTTATTTAGACTCGGGCTGGAAAACATCCCCTCTCATCTCTAATCCTGCCTGTAACAGATGGAATTTGCCTCCCCTGCAGTTCAGCATGGTTTTGTCCAGGTGTAACCTTCCACCTGATTTCCTCTTATTTTCATACTCTGGATCCAGTCCTGTGTTGTTGAGTGAAAAGGGACATACAATACCCAAAAATTGTTTGGGAAAACAGATGACTTTTTCTTTGGCTGTTTTTACTTTATGTAATAAAATGAAGCTGCCGACAAATGTATTCTAAACCCACCATTCCTTGCAGCCTAAATCTAACCCTCCATGACCCGCAGCCTAAATCTAACCCTTCATGCCCTGCAGCCTAAATCTAACCCTCCATACCCTGCAGCCTAAATCTAACCCTCCATACCCTGCAGCCTAAATCTAACCCTTCATGCCCTGCAGCCTAAATCTAACCCTTCATGCCCTGCAGTCTAAATCTAACCCTCCATGACCCGCAGCCTCACCCTAACCCTTTACGGCGGAGATATGACATGCGCAATGGGGGGAAGCCCCCTTTTCATAAGAGCTGGCGTATGTAACTTATGTTACGGCATGCACACACCCTTCAAAACAGATGAATTACCTACGACATGTACTTAATTCCTCTGTCGGCCGTAGCCCAGGATCTGGGCCATGCTGAGGTGTGAGAGTAGTTATTGTTTCAGCAGTAACATTAGGCGCTTCCTTGGTTGCTGGTTAAGGTTAACAGTATGGTCAAGGGTAGGAATAATTGTAAACCTGCGAACACGTCACCATTACAATATTCCAGTAACGCATTTTGCCGATCTGCCTTTTCGCGCCTGCTTGTTAACTGCCGGAAATCAGATCATCGGCCCAGCAAAGCACACCCCCTGAGTTAGTGAATAGATGCCCAGCTACTACCATTGAGTTCACCTACAACTAGTATTATCTTGCTCTGTTGCACGATAAAGTACGCAAACGGTTTTAATCTGCCGCGGAATTTGATGGTCTGATGTTATCATTTAAAATGGTTTTCTCTCTGACTAGCTGCATGTCAGCGTAAAACACAAAAGCCAGCGCTTATAAATGTCACCCCATTCCGCTTTTTCATTTTAGTCAATTTTCTTTGCCCCCCGGGGTGAAGTGTTTGATGAAATGTGTCCTGGAATTTATTTTCTCCTTTCATTACAGTAAGACAGAGAAACGCTCTCAGATGCCGGATTGAAGGTGACACATTCTCTGGCTTTGTTGTGTGGTTTATCTTTTTGATATGTGGGGTAAAATGCTGTATAAGACAATGGAGATTATTAGTAAAGAGGGGTGCAAGGTCCATGCACCGTGGACACACAGAGGCAAACGAAGACCACGGCATTTGCCTATGACTAAAGGGCACCTGACCCTAACTCTCCCTTCCCTGCAGCCTGACCCTAACCCTCCCTTCCCCGCAGCCTGACCCTAACTCTCCCTTCCCTGCAGGCTTATCCTAACCCTCCTTTCCCTGCAGCCTGACCCTTACCCCTTCTTCCCCAAAGCCTAAGCCTGAGATACCCCTCCCTGCAGCCTAACCCTAAGACTTCCCTCCCCATAGCCTAACCCTCCCTTCTCCACAGCCTGACCCTAACCCTCCCTTCCCTGCAGCTTGACCCTAACCCCTCCTTCCCCAAAGCCTAACCCTGATATACCCCTCCCCGCAGCCTAACCCTAAGACTTTCCTCCCCATAGCGTAACCCTAACCCTCCCTTTCCCACAGCCTAACCCTAAGACTTCTCTTCCCATAGCCTAACCCTAACCCTCCCTTCCCTGCAGCCTGACCCTAACCCCTCCTTCCCCAAAGTCTAACCCTGAGATACCCCTCCCCACAGCCTATCCCTAAGACTTTCCTCCCCATAGCGTAACCCTAACCCTCCCTTTCCCACAGCCTAAACCTAACCCTCCCTTCCCTGTAGCCTTCCCCTGCATGTACCTTCTATACACTCCCCTGCATGTACCTTCTATACACTCCCCTGCATGTACCTTCTATACACTCCCCTGCATGTACCTTCTATACACTCCCCTGCATGTACCTTCTATACACTCCCCTGCATGTACCTTCTATACACTCCCCTGCATGTACCTTCTATACACTCCCCTGCATGTACCTTCTATACACTCCCCTGCATGTACCTTCTATACACTCCCCTGCATGTACCTTCTATACACTCCCCTGCATGTACCTTCTATACACTCCCCTGCATGTACCTTCTATACACTCCCCTGCATGTACCTTCTATACACTCCCCTGCATGTACCTTCTATACACTCCCCTGCATGTACCTTCTATACACTCCCCTGCATGTACCTTCTATACACTCCCCTGCATGTACCTTCTATACACTCCCCTGCATGTACCTTCTATACACTCCCCTGCATGTACCTTCTATACACTCCCCTGCATGTACCTTCTATACACTCCCCTGCATGTACCTTCTATACACTCCCCTGCATGTACCTTCTATACACTCCCCTGCATGTACCTTCTATACACTCCCCTGCATGTACCTTCTATACACTCCCCTGCATGTACCTTCTATACACTCCCCTGCATGTACCTTCTATACACTCCCCTGCATGTACCTTCTATACACTCCCCTGCATGTACCTTCTATACACTCCCCTGCATGTACCTTCTATACACTCCCCTGCATGTACCTTCTATACACTCCCCTGCATGTACCTTCTATACACTCCCCTGCATGTACCTTCTATACACTCCCCTGCATGTACCTTCTATACACTCCCCTGCATGTACCTTCTATACACTCCCCTGCATGTACCTTCTATACACTCCCCTGCATGTACCTTCTATACACTCCCCTGCATGTACCTTCTATACACTCCCCTGCATGTACCTTCTATACACTCCCCTGCATGTACCTTCTATACACTCCCCTGCATGTACCTTCTATACACTCCCCTGCATGTACCTTCTATACACTCCCCTGCATGTACCTTCTATACACTCCCCTGCATGTACCTTCTATACACTCCCCTGCATGTACCTTCTATACACTCCCCTGCATGTACCTTCTATACACTCCCCTGCATGTACCTTCTATACACTCCCCTGCATGTACCTTCTATACACTCCCCTGCATGTACCTTCTATACACTCCCCTGCATGTACCTTCTATACACTCCCCTGCATGTACCTTCTATACACTCCCCTGCATGTACCTTCTATACACTCCCCTGCATGTACCTTCTATACACTCCCCTGCATGTACCTTCTATACACTCCCCTGCATGTACCTTCTATACACTCCCCTGCATGTACCTTCTATACACTCCCCTGCATGTACCTTCTATACACTCCCCTGCATGTACCTTCTATACACTCCCCTGCATGTACCTTCTATACACTCCCCTGCATGTACCTTCTATACACTCCCCTGCATGTACCTTCTATACACTCCCCTGCATGTACCTTCTATACACTCCCCTGCATGTACCTTCTATACACTCCCCTGCATGTACCTTCTATACACTCCCCTGCATGTACCTTCTATACACTCCCCTGCATGTACCTTCTATACACTCCCCTGCATGTACCTTCTATACACTCCCCTGCATGTACCTTCTATACACTCCCCTGCATGTACCTTCTATACACTCCCCTGCATGTACCTTCTATACACTCCCCTGCATGTACCTTCTATACACTCCCCTGCATGTACCTTCTATACACTCCCCTGCATGTACCTTCTATACACTCCCCTGCATGTACCTTCTATACACTCCCCTGCATGTACCTTCTATACACTCCCCTGCATGTACCTTCTATACACTCCCCTGCATGTACCTTCTATACACTCCCCTGCATGTACCTTCTATACACTCCCCTGCATGTACCTTCTATACACTCCCCTGCATGTACCTTCTATACACTCCCCTGCATGTACCTTCTATACACTCCCCTGCATGTACCTTCTATACACTCCCCTGCATGTACCTTCTATACACTCCCCTGCATGTACCTTCTATACACTCCCCTGCATGTACCTTCTATACACTCCCCTGCATGTACCTTCTATACACTCCCCTGCATGTACCTTCTATACACTCCCCTGCATGTACCTTCTATACACTCCCCTGCATGTACCTTCTATACACTCCCCTGCATGTACCTTCTATACACTCCCCTGCATGTACCTTCTATACACTCCCCTGCATGTACCTTCTATACACTCCCCTGCATGTACCTTCTATACACTCCCCTGCATGTACCTTCTATACACTCCCCTGCATGTACCTTCTATACACTCCCCTGCATGTACCTTCTATACACTCCCCTGCATGTACCTTCTATACACTCCCCTGCATGTACCTTCTATACACTCCCCTGCATGTACCTTCTATACACTCCCCTGCATGTACCTTCTATACACTCCCCTGCATGTACCTTCTATACACTCCCCTGCATGTACCTTCTATACACTCCCCTGCATGTACCTTCTATACACTCCCCTGCATGTACCTTCTATACACTCCCCTGCATGTACCTTCTATACACTCCCCTGCATGTACCTTCTATACACTCCCCTGCATGTACCTTCTATACACTCCCCTGCATGTACCTTCTATACACTCCCCTGCATGTACCTTCTATACACTCCCCTGCATGTACCTTCTATACACTCCCCTGCATGTACCTTCTATACACTCCCCTGCATGTACCTTCTATACACTCCCCTGCATGTACCTTCTATACACTCCCCTGCATGTACCTTCTATACACTCCCCTGCATGTACCTTCTATACACTCCCCTGCATGTACCTTCTATACACTCCCCTGCATGTACCTTCTATACACTCCCCTGCATGTACCTTCTATACACTCCCCTGCATGTACCTTCTATACACTCCCCTGCATGTACCTTCTATACACTCCCCTGCATGTACCTTCTATACACTCCCCTGCATGTACCTTCTATACACTCCCCTGCATGTACCTTCTATACACTCCCCTGCATGTACCTTCTATACACTCCCCTGCATGTACCTTCTATACACTCCCCTGCATGTACCTTCTATACACTCCCCTGCATGTACCTTCTATACACTCCCCTGCATGTACCTTCTATACACTCCCCTGCATGTACCTTCTATACACTCCCCTGCATGTACCTTCTATACACTCCCCTGCATGTACCTTCTATACACTCCCCTGCATGTACCTTCTATACACTCCCCTGCATGTACCTTCTATACACTCCCCTGCATGTACCTTCTATACACTCCCCTGCATGTACCTTCTATACACTCCCCTGCATGTACCTTCTATACACTCCCCTGCATGTACCTTCTATACACTCCCCTGCATGTACCTTCTATACACTCCCCTGCATGTACCTTCTATACACTCCCCTGCATGTACCTTCTATACACTCCCCTGCATGTACCTTCTATACACTCCCCTGCATGTACCTTCTATACACTCCCCTGCATGTACCTTCTATACACTCCCCTGCATGTACCTTCTATACACTCCCCTGCATGTACCTTCTATACACTCCCCTGCATGTACCTTCTATACACTCCCCTGCATGTACCTTCTATACACTCCCCCTGCATGTACCTTCTATACACTCCCCCTGCATGTACCTTCTCTACACTCCCCCTGCATGTACGTATTTTGGCCGCTTTACACTTTCTAAACCCTACCTTAACTTTTGGCAGCGTAACCGCTCTGATCCGCTCACGCACATATAGGCTGTCCGTAGTTACGCCGCTAAGCACGCCCATACTCTACTATTTAAATTTACACCACTGATACGTGAAAGGCCCTTACGCTCAGAGTTACGTTACATTGCGTAGCGTATTATCTGTCGTGCGCATGCTCAGTACATACCAAATCGCGTTTTTACGTCTCCGCCATGCATAAATACGCACGGAAACGTTGTTCTGGATCTGCACCATTAAAGGCATAGGACCGGTTGCAGGCTGAAGTAGCTGTGTGTAAGCTTCTGCAGTGGAGGCACGATGGGCCAGATCCAGAACTACGCCCGCAAACGTAGTTACGCCAGCCGCAATCGTAATTTCGTCAGTTAGTACGCTCTGCGCATGCGCCCAGCAGCTGTTTCCTGTCGTAACTCGTGTCGGCCGTAATCTTGAATAGGTCGTCTGTAACATTTTCATAATTACGTACGCAGGGGCGTTCCTATAATATGCCAGCCATGAATACGCTCCACTTACGCTATGTAGGCGGGGGGAGGCATTACATCTGGCTGTAGTTACGATGACAAAAGTTAGGGTAGGATTCAGTAGGCGTAAGGCGGTGTAATTACGGACGACTGGTGGGAGTGACCGGGGGGGAGTGCATGGTATTTACGCTTGCGTAAATGCGATCAGCGCTAGTTCGTAACACAGACGTAGGTCTGGATCTGGCTCGATGAGTACAATCCTAGGGCCTTTAATGTATTATTTAATCCCCTCCCCCGCCCCCCTAGACACCTTACACACAGCTAGTCATCATGCACCGCTGTCAGTGATCGTCACAGCACAGAATCCTGCATCAGTTGTACTGCATTGCAGTGTGTACCAGCCATGGCGATACCTTTACCTCACACACCTCATAATGTGGCCGTTTCATAACTCTGGTTATGGCCCAATGTGCAAGCATCCAATAGGACGAGTCCGCAACTTATAGGAAAGTTGCAAAGCATTTTCCCCTACTGTCTTATCTGCTCTGCCAGAGGAGGGCTCCACTGTGTTGCTTATTTTGTAGACATAGGGAGGACATAAGACAGAGTGAACAACCAGTGTCATAGAATGGCAACCAGTGCCATTGCAATGGCTTCTACCTCATAGCCATTGCCAATTGCTCAACCCACAAACCCACCTCAATCCTGTGGAATAGCCACATTAAGTATACAGAGTTTTTTTCAATCTTCTTCTTTGCCTGTCTTCTCATGGTACTGTCTTCTAATGTTCTTCTTTTCTAGTCTTCTCATGGTACTGTTTTCTAGTCTTCTCATGGTACTGTCTTCTAGTCTTCTCATTGTACTGTCTTCTAGTTTTCTTTTCTAGTCTTCTCATGGTACTGTCTTCTAGTGTTATTCTTTTCTAGTCTTCTCATGGTACTGTCTTCTAGTTTTCTTTTCTAGGCTTCTCATGGTACTGTCTTCTAGTGTTCTTCTTTTCTAGTCTTCTCATAGTACTGTCTTCTAGTCTTCTTTTCTAGGCTTCTCATGGTACTGTCTTCTAGTGTTCTTCTTTTCTAGTCTTCTCATGGTACTGTCTTCTAGTGTTCTTCTTTTCTAGTCTCCTCATGGTACTGTCTTCTAGTCTTCTCATGGTACTGTCTTCTAATCTTTTTTTAGTCTCATTGTGCTGTCTTCTAGTCTTCTCGTTGTACTGTCTACTAGTCTTCTTTTCTAGTCTTCTCATTGCACTGTCTTCTAGTCTTCTTCTTTTCTAGTCTTCTCACTCAGAAACCTGATAACCCACTTTGTGGCTTTGTTTATGACTTCTCCTAGACAGTAGAGAGGACCTCCTGATAAAACAATTCCCAACCATTCATGTAATAAATATCCTCCTGGACATCTCTGCTAAAATGATTTTTCCCTTCACCGCATGGGTCAAAAGCCGCCAGGACCCAGCAGGATCCTGCCTGCAACACTGTATTATCCAGTAATGAAAAAACAGCCGCGTTCATGATAACAGCCCCAGGTGTCTGATCCTAAATCTAGTGACTGAGAGTCAAGTGGAACCAATGCGATAATTCTGGTAAACAGATAAAAGGAGACACAGGAATAAGAGTGTTGGAGGCGAAGTGTGAAGGACGATAACAGATAAAATTGTGACAATAATAATCATAGGAGCAGTGTTGGAGGTTGGATGATACGAGTGTCACCTTTTCTTGCACAAATATGGAGGTCGTGTAATGCTTTCTCCCCAGTATAATTACTCTACATGACTCCAAGTTCACCAGAGTCATCTCTATTTCATACCTTCACTTCCACACTTCAAAGTGTGCCAGGGTGCAGCGTGTAATAGCTTTGCAGTGTTATTCTCACGCCTCAGTATCAAATGACATTCTGTCTGCCACAATTTAACGTAGACTGCTTATACGGACAGATTCACATAGCATCGGGGTGCAAGCAGAAGGATTGTTGTGTGAGACCACATCTATTGTGTATCACATGTTCTGCCTTTCCAGATAATATATCAAGGCTGTTTAGTTCACAGTGGAGTGTATTCCAGAATACTGTATGTTTATGTATCTTACACAGGAAACTGCAAAACCTCTCAGACATGCATTAATCCTCTCCCACATTGATTATTGCAATTCCCTCAGTCCTAGTACTGATCATACACAGCACTGAGCACTGTTACCATACATCCTGTCTCTCTCTATAGTAATGTCCCCTCAGTCCTGGTAGTAACACTGCTGTGTGACTGATCATACACAGCACTGAGCACTGTTACCATACACCCTGGCTGCTCCATCATGTGATATAAAGCACTTCCCCTTATCTCTCAATCTTCAATGTCCTATAGAGTGTAAGCTTGTGAGCAGGGCCCTCGTACCTACCCAGTCAGTCTATTACTACATAGTCTTGTGTTATAATGAGTGTTTCACTGTTGTTGTTGCTCTCTGCATGCTTGTCCCTGGAGAGGTCCATGTATTGTACCAAGGGTCAAGTAACGCTTAGATCTCTGGTAGCCAATGAATAAATAAAACCCATCAATAATAGAAGAAAAGGGAAGACAATTGTCATGAGCTGCCGGGTGGTAACAGCAGGCGTGTGACATAGCATCAGGGCTCCCACAGTCCCCTCTTCATGTTGTGTTTGTTGAGCGCACAATGTTATCTTTCATGTAGGGACATCAGTGCTGACCTTGCTGACTGTGTCGTGATCGGCTCTTTCCGGATTTCGGATCCCGAGCTGCCAATCTTAGAGGTTGCTGCCTTTGATGACTGGCAGACTGGCATCTGCTCCCCGGGTACAGGACACATATGTTCACAGCAGCTTTATAACACTGAGCAGCAAGAGGGAGAAAAGCCTCAGTAACGCTCCCCGTCCTGATACACAGACCGTGACGTGTGTCTAAACCTCCACCATGTCTTACTCTACAGACCGGAGACAGCAGGGGGCGGATCGGAGGCGAATGGACGCCTAATCGCGTGGCGAATCTCTGCGTGACTTGTCACCACACATGCTCAGAAAGATATGGACGCAACTGTGGATGATTCACACGGGAACACAATGACGCACATGCTTGCGTTCTGAAAGGTGCGCCATGGAAGGGTGGAGGTGAAGACACGTATAGGGCCAGTGCTGGGGTGTGCGGCGCAAATAATATTCACTATAGTGCAGACCACACCCTTCCGAAATAGCTCCAGAGCCTCCATCTATGGAAATATGAGTCAGCAGTCACTCTAGTGCCTCAGATCTACACCCGCAGACACAATCTACAATCACAGACACCAGACACAATCTACAATCACAGACACAATCTACAATCACAGACACCAGACACAATCTACAATCACAGACACCAGAGTTTATGACCCTCAGCTCTCCCTGCAATCTTCCACAAGCTTTATCCTGTGTACCAGATTCCAGTGGTTCTCCCTCTACTGCTGCACCTTTCTCCTCATCTGTCGCACCCACACACTGCTACTCTAGCTCAGTGTCTGACTTCTCCTTATATATTACTGGCGGTTTGTAAATCTTCCTCACTCTTATCCATTGTGTGCACATTCCCTTATTGCAGAAATCAGCCTAAGAATCACATTATACAAACATCAGGGGCATCACACAGTGCCCACACACAGGACGAGAGCGACCAAATAGCCAACCTATGTGCCTATGAAGATCCTAATAAGATCAACCGTGCAATGGTAAATTGGTTTCTGCAGAGCATTGTTTAATCATTGTTTAATCATTTTGGAGACATTCCAACAAATCAATCATTTCCATTCTCAGCAACATAGCGGAGAGATGGCCCTATTAGCATTCTAATTACTTTTGATAGCACAACACTTAATTCATCTTATGCCCTTAATTGCATTGAAAGTGACCCACGAAAAGGCAAGGAAATTCCTAAAAGGTATGTGGTGCCCAAAACATCTTACATAACGAGGGTGAAGGGTCCTTCTTGTACAGCCTGTGTTAAAAATCTTGCCTCTTTTATCTGAAACAGGTACGGAATCTAAAGACAGAGTTTTGAAATCATTAAAGGGTTGGCGATATTATTTAGAGACAGCGGCCAGATCCAGACTTAATAACGACAGCCAATTTACATGGGTAAGTCTGACTGTGGGAACACACTGCGCCTGCAGATGTCACTCATCGTAACTCTGATCATACGTAACTTGTATGTAACTCCATATGATAGGGCGTCACATCCCTACGCAAGCTGAAAATACGCATTGTGGGCGGACTGAGGCATGTAAATTGTACAGTATGGGCGGGGTTAGGTATTTACATACGACAAGGCGACACGTACGCAAGGAAAAGTTAAAGGTAGGTTCTGAACACGTAAGTCAGCTAAGATACGTATGTGAGAGGGGAGTGACAGGGGGAGGACATTATCCGTAATAGTGCGTAACTTCAGCGTACACAAAACGATCTTAAGTCTGGATCAGGCCCAGCAACAGCAATTTTTCCTCCGATTAAATGACTAATACTAAAGGTTAAAAAAATTATTTGCTCAGATGTTCGATATGTATACTTGTACAGTTTCTTTTTGTAAAATAAGTTAATCGTTATTGGAGTTCATTTTGAATGTCAGAATTAAATCAGACCCTTAGTCTTTAGAATAGCTCTAAACACCAGCTATCTAGTCTGTGCAATGACAAGCCAAGCTATAACATTTCCATATTTTGTCCAATACTTGTAAAGAGTCATAGAAAATGCGCATATTTATTGCAACAGCAACAAAAGTATTACAGAAAGCAAAAAAAAAAGAAACAATGATTTCAGTGAATAAATCTACCTTGAGAAGTAGAATTATTATTGCTCCTATAACACTGATTATTTCTCCTGCCATGCGTAGCCGGTCTTCAGGAGTGAGATAGGCTTCCTGGCCAAAAAGGAAAAAAACAGATGATGAAATTCGGATGCAATCACATTCCCCATTCAATCCAACAGAAAATTTAATTTTAACATTGTTTTTGTAATTTTGTACAAAGTAATATTTCATATAAAAATGCAGCTTTTCATCAAGCAGGAAGTAGAGAAATGAATAGAGGTAAAGGATATGGACACCTTCTGATAGTCTAAGATGGCTACCCCAAATCCCCCCTCCCATCCTTCCTAGGGACCAATCAACTACCCAAGATTAGAAGGGTGGTGGTCATGGTTTGAAAATAAGTCTCTTTCCTGGCTGCACAAAAGGGCTGTTATGTGGCTCTTAAATGCAATGAATATATTTGGTTCTCTGGACCATATCTAGGGGTGTACAAGAGAAGTGACCCCCCACTGTGTAAGACCAGTAACTTCATTTTGAAAGTTAAGTTGGTTACTAGCTCAGGGTAAGGGGGCACCCATTTTCCTTTTTACCCGAGGAATTAAGGTTTCTAGATATGACTTTGTTTGTGCCGCTCATTATAAATATATATTATATATATTATATATATATATATATATACACATATACACACACACACACACACCATATAATTAGTTAATATAAAATAATAAGCAGGGAAATAAGAACAAATTATAATAATCTAATCTATAACAATATATCTTTGGTCATGTTATTGACTGCCATCATTAATTGTCATTACTATTATTAGCCTTACGTAAAAGCTGCGTGTAAAAGCATGTGACACTGTGCATACACAATCAGCGTGCAATGACAAGCTATGCACACATTACCGCACACAGCTCTGCAGATACCTTGTGGCACCCCATAAATAAACATTACTAATAATAATAATAATAATGTTATTAAAAATATGATTTGATCACTTGACATGATCCTATTATACTCAACAAAGTTACAAGCCATGAGGTTTACTCAAGCAGAAATACATACATACTGCAGGAAAGTTAACGTGTAATAATATAATATATTTGTGCACCATATAATTAGTTATTATAAACTATTATAGAGGGAAATAAGAAAGTTCCAGTATTCCCAATAACTCTATAATAACATCTCGTGATATACAGAACAGTTTAAGGGTCACAGGATATAAAACCCTCCATGGCCTGAGGCCCTGCCAGCCGTTGGACTACAAGTCCCAGCACGCCTGGCGGTTACAGCGTCAGGCTATGTACCTGTGCTGTTGATGGCCCTCTCCAGGGGCTTGCAGTCGTGAGGGGAGCTCCGGAACCAGTAGTAGCTGAGCCCGGAGGCGATGAGGGAGAGCGCCCCGACCGACAGGGAGATGGGTTCAAAGCACCGAGCTACGGCCGGGAGCAACAGCCAGAGAGCCGCCCTGAGCAACTTCATAGCACCGGCTAATGGGCTGACGGGACCGCGACGCCGCAATGGCGTCACTTCCAGGGCACCGCGGCGGCCATCTTTACCAAGGGCAAGCGCCTGCTTTCGTTTTCATAAGGAACGAAAGAAACTCAAAGTTATCTAGTGGGACAGGCATTGCCAGAGACAGCCCTCTCACAGGCCCCTTCTGATGACGTCTCCGCGCAGCGCGGAACAGGAGGAGAAGCCGGCGGAGCAATAGAAGCATTTTCAAAGCAATTTTTTTTTTACTTTTCTAGAAACATAAGATACAATCATTCCATGAATCTACTGTACAGCATGGTTGCCAACTCTCCCTGAATATCAGGGAGACTCCCTGAAGAGTGGGCAATCTCCCTGACTCCCTGAAGTGTTGGGCAATCTCCCTGATGCTGATTCAGTTACAGAAGTCATTGCAGTATGATGACAGAATTTAGAAATTGTGTCCTATTTCCTTGCATTAAGGTCTATGGAGGTGGCAGATGAAGAAGTCATTGATCTCCTATACACAGTATGCACAATAAATACTGAAAATATTTATTCAGTGACATTTTAACAATTAATAAATAGTGATGCTGTTATTCTTATTGAGAAATAGGGTGCCTAGCAGTGTTAGGCACACCCATGGGCGGAGCTATTCATAAGACACACCCCTCTGACACTACAGGACACACCCCTATGGTGCAGCCTTGATAGTGCTATCAAAATCTCCGATATTCATTTGCAAAAGTAGGTAACCATGCATTTGATATAAGGACAGCTGAAAAGACACTTTTGGCTGTCCCTATTTCGCAATCTGTAACATCGCAACGGGATTACACACAGCAGCCTTCTCTACCTGCCTCCCAGCCAACAGCCAGACTGTGAGTGAGCTGTCAGCATGCTGATTGGTGGATGACTGGAGCTATCCCTCTGTACTGTACACTTAGTGGCCCTGTGCCTTGGCCCGCTAAGGTACAGCTCTAAGCAGCAAATATTGGCAGTAGGATACCGCCGATACCTGCCGCTGCACAACCAGGGTTGCCGACTTCAAATAGTTTCCCTCTGGGAGACCCCGGAAGGAAGCCATAGATGTCTGCAGGGGGCGGGGCTTAATGACACAATTTATGCTAATCACATCACTAAGCCCCACCCCTGATGACCAATCACCCCGTTTTAGGGTTTACTAGGGATGGGGGCGGGGCTTGATGAAGCATATTTCATGAAACCACGGGCCTCAAGCCTTCTGCGGGAGATTTGCCGGCTCTCCCGGGATACCGGGAGAACTGCCTGAATTTCTGGAGTCTCCTGGACAGTCCATAAACGGCCCTGGTTACGTACATTGAGGTGCAGCAAAGCAGTTTTATACTCAAGCAACGCACTCTTCTATTCCACTCTATTGTTACTCTGCAGTTAATAAATTACCTTTACAGAGATCTCCAGGCACATAACACCTCCTGCAATCCTAACAAGCACCCTCACAGCTGACTTCTAACGACCAATGAGAGGGGAGCAATCAGTGCCCCACACGGGAAGCTTGTAAAATGACACGGAGGTGTTGATGATGGCTGAGTAGTAGGTTTAGCAAACAGAAGCTCATTAACGTTTTACACTTAGCAACCGGGGAATAAACATCCTAAAAAGCCATTTTACAGTACGCTGTCTATCTGGATAATGGTGAATAAAAAGAAAAAAATTGTTTGTTTTGATCATATAAATAAATTCAATAAAGTTATTTCTTCTGAAGTTGTAAACCTGGATCTGGTTTCCCGTTCCACTGACAGGGACAGGATCCGGATCTAAGCGCGCACTGTGATCGTAACTCCTCTGCTTCGAAGCAAAGTCACGACAGTGCGATCCTAAATTCCGGGTGTGCGCAGTCCGAACGCTCCCCCCAGCCTTGCCAATTTTGCATGCGTTTCGGTATTAGCCTCACAGCACTGGATCTAGAATTAAGTCGGCTTAATGGGCCTGATCCAGAATAACGCATCGGAGCGAATTTACGCGTGGCGGAGACGTAAAATAGCCTATTTCTAAGTACTGCGCATGCGCACCATAGAAAATACGCTCATTAGCGTAGCGTAATTGTGAACGTATGGGCCATTCACGTAATTGGCACGTAAATACTTACGTGTGGGCGTGCCAATTTTACGTGCATCAACAATACGTTCGTTTTACGTGAAGTAGGTGGAGGTTTGTATGTAAAGTGTACAGTATGGGCGTGCTAAGCGGCGTACGTTCACGTAG
This sequence comes from Limnodynastes dumerilii, assembly GCA_011038615.1. NCBI lineage: Eukaryota > Metazoa > Chordata > Amphibia > Anura > Limnodynastidae > Limnodynastes > Limnodynastes dumerilii. The sequence goes on along the minus strand of WWET01002820.1, from coordinate 153,696 downwards.
TCTATATGCCCGTTAGCGGACATACGCTGTTACGCGAAAAAAAGTTAAGGTAGGGTTTGGGAAGCGGAACTCGGTGAATTACGTACATTCAAGGGGTGTGCCTAGAGGAGTGTATAGAAGGTACATGTGGGAAAATACGTTACGCGTGGAAATGTATTGCACACGTAGTTCTGGATCTACCCCAATGCTCATAAGTCTCCGCAGTAGAAGCACTCATATGTAAGATCCTATTTTCCGTACCTGCAAGGGAAGGTCACTCCGCGAACACGTTTGGAGATTCATAACCTGGACCCGGGCCACCCGACAAGTGAGAGCAGCCATCCAGCGGCACCACCATCCAGCCCATACACAGTTTGTTCGCCAGAATGCCGCCTGAACTGCGCATACGCAGACTGCAGCTGTATTAGTGTGACGCGGCCCCGTAGACGCTGTCAGGGAGTACTAGCAGATCCGTTAGTACGGATTGTGGTTCTGATTGACCTCCGTCGCTATGACTCCAGGGTCGCCGACTTTTTAAAGCTTTAAAGCCATAGAATTCTGCAAGGGGACGGGGCTTAATGACGCAATTTATGTAAATTGTGCCATTTGCCGGGAGAACTGTCCAAATTTCAAGAGTCTCACAGATATACCGGTGCGTTTCCGATACACAATCGCCATGTGAACGCAGGTGCACATTGCTCGCACAGAGTACTTCCGCATTCAGAGGGTGTAAAACGACTGTTTTGCGTAATTCTGGATGTGTGGAAGTGTGGATTCCCTCATACGTCGATTCCAATGAGTATCCACTGCCGTACGCATGCGTAGCTTGCAAAAAAAACGCACACGGCATGCATAATTTGGCTAATGTTATTAAGTCTGAAGCACGGTGGCTCAGTGAGTAGCATTGGTGCCTCGCAGAGCTACAGTCATGAGTTCGATTCCTGGACTAGGCCTTATCAGTGTGGAGTTTGTATGTTCTCCCTGTGTCTGTGTGGGTTTCCTCCGTTTGCTCCAGTTTCCCTCCACACTCTAAAAACATGCTGTTAGGTTACTTGGCTGCAGACTATATTATTCCTAGTGTATGTATGTGTTAGGGACCTTGGTATGTAGCTCTAATGTGGCAGGGACTGATGTGAAATATTCTCTGTGATTTGCTATGTATAGCATCTTATAGCATTATATAAAAATCTGATAATAAACATTCATCCTAAATGAGTATAATGAGTATAATGAAATAACTACGGGGATGCATACATGCTGGACGTTTCTGAACAGCAATGAAAAGGACCTTTTACTATAGAGCAGGCCTGGTCAACCTGTGGCTCTCCAGGTGTTGTGAAACTACGAGTCCCAGCATACTTTACCTGCATAGGCATAGCGGATACCTGACAAAGCATGCTGGTAGTTGTAGTTTCAGAACACCTGGAGAGCCACAGTTTTGCCAGCCCTGCTATAGAGGAACACTATATGATTATAGAAGCTATGTTTGCGGTACTGGCAATATAATACCATGGTTGCTGACTTTTGACAGCTTCTCTCCGGGAGACGCATGGAGGGGGCGGGACTTAATGACGTGGTTATGCAAATCGTGTCATTAGGCTCCGCCCCCTGGCTCATACTGACCCGTTTTTAGTTGGAATAGGGGTCAGGACGGGGCTTGATGCCGCAGATTGCGTCATCAAGTCCCTTCCTGTGCCTAGCAACACTAGTATACTAGTGTTGCTAGGCAGGGGGGCAGGACTTGAGGCCGTGGTTTCAGTGAAACCACGGGCCTCAAGTCACTTGTGGGAGATTTGATGGCTCTCCCGGGATAGCGGGAGTACTTGCCCGAATTTCGGGAGTCTCCCGGACATTCTGGGAGAATCGGCAACCCTGTATAATATTACGTGAAGTTTTGTGGAGACTTTGAAATAGTTTTGGTGGATAGATATTAGCGCTATTCAACTCAGCTACATACTTATACAAATTGACCTTTCTGGAAGGATATTCTGGGGATATTGACAATCACGGCTGGACGTTCCCTCGCCGCAGTTTGAAAGCAGCTCCTATTGAGAAACATGGCCAGCGTTGTGACCTGTTTTAGACAGACCGATCTATTTCCATTTTAGGGCTGTTCTTCATCTAAACTTTTCTATTATCACTAGAAAAATTCTGCCTTAACATCAGGATGAGAGGGGAGGGCACACAGGGAATTTGTGTTTTACAAGGTCTGCGCCGTTTAATCTTTTCATTACATCGATCGCAGTTTTTCCGCAGAGAGGAAAAAAAAAGTATGCTGGAAACGAAGAACGGAGCGGCAGAAAATTCTTACCTCCCAGACATCTCAGTAAACAATTTTTTATTTCCTTTTCAGCCGGTTACAATTGATTTGGTAAAAATAGGATTGTTGAAGAACTCTCACAAAGTGTTTCTCATAACAAATGACAGAATAGCCGATCGCCATTTATCACTTTCACCGGCGTAATTCCTTCCGTAACATATACACAGAAAGTACGAAGGGCAAATATTGTCCTCACAGCACTTGGTACATTCTCAAATATTATTGCAACTTCCCCTTTAGCAAAATGTTATATAAACACTGAATCCAAAAATGGTGTTTTATGGATGAAACGGGCGACAAGACTCATAGCTCTGCCGAGAGGGTGTTATTATAATCATGAGACGATGACCTTACCCTCTCTCGAGTATAGAGAGGATATTTATCCCCCTATCAAGGTACTAAACCCTTCTCTAACCGGGCACGCAGACAGAAGAGGACCAACCGTCACCTATAATAGAAATATCACCCTCAGCGGTTGGTCAATGAATTAGGAATTTTTTCGTTTCTTGTGAGATTTTGATAAAATTAAAATTATACTTTATATAAACTCATTTTTTATGTAACAGCTTTTGCATGCGTTAGGTTGTCGAATATCTCTGCTAGTACTTGGTTGGACCAACCCTTGGCTTTGATAACAGATTTTACTGGGCGTGGCATGCCCTCACTGTGGACCTGATTCACGGTATTTACGCAGCTAAGCACGCCCATACTGTACACTTTAAATACGAACCCCCGCCTACTTAACGTATTTCAGACGTATTTTGGACTCACGTAAATTTGGCACGCCCACACGTAAGTATTTACGTGGCACATACGTGAATGGCCCAAACGTTCACAATTACGCTACGTTACTGAGCGTATTAAGAGGTAGTTGGTATTTTGGTGCATATTATTAGGAACAGTTCAACTGCGCAGGAGTAGTACCTATATTTACGCAATCTACGTAGGTTTTAAGAACATTGGGGTAGATTCAGAACTACGTTTGCTGTACGTTTACTCGCGTAGCGTATTTTCGCGTGCGTACCTTCTATACACTCCCCTAGGCGCACCCCTTGAATGTACGTATTTTGTCAAGATACACTTTCCAAACCCTACCTTAACTTTTGCCAACGTAACTGCAGTTATTGTATGGGCAACACGTATTTACGCAGCTAAGCACGCCCATACTGTACACTTTAAATACAAATCCCCGCCTACTTAACGTATTTCAGACGTATTTTGGACTCTCGTAAAATTGGCACGCCCACACGTAAGTATTTACGTGACACATACGTGAATGGCCCATATGTTCACAATTACGCTACGTTACTGAGCGTATTTTCTATGGGTTTTCTAAGTATGTTCGTTCATTAGCAACTTAAGAACATACATACACGTGTCAAGATAAAGCAGCCTTTGGCGTTCTTAAGTCAGTTAAGAACAGAAAAAACTTGGGTGTGTCAGGGGAATCAACTTGCGTATACTGAAGAACCCAATTGTTCTTATCTCCCTTCTTAACTGTGAATCTGGCCCTGTGTTTCTTAGGTAACTCTTTGAGTTTCATCATTATGATGGACCTTCGTGTGATTTGAGGTCAGGGGAGTTGGACGGTGTATAGCAGTGCTCCTCAACCAGTGTGCCGCGGTGCAATACCTACAACAGGAGAAAAAGCACTGGAAGACCTAGAAGATACATGAATGTGGAATACTGGAGAGCTAAAGACACACGATTGGTTATACTGGGGAGGCTGCAGACACATGAATGGGAACTACTAGGGAGGCTGGAGACACATGATGGGGGCTACTGGGGAGGCTGCAGACACATGAATGGGAACTACTAGGGAGGCTGGAGACACATGATGGGGGCTACTGGGGAGGCTGCAGACACATGAATGGGAACTACTAGGGAGGCTGGAGACACATGATGGGGGCTACTGGGGAGGCTGCAGACACATGAATGGGAACTACTAGGGAGGCTGGAGACACATGATGGGGGCTA
>WWET01002820.1:127445-147681 GCA_011038615.1 Limnodynastes dumerilii | reverse complement strand
AACCTTTTGTGACACCTACCAGACAGACAGATAGACAGACCCCAGTATAGGGATAAAACTCATTCAAGTTTTTTCCAGTCAGCCTGAAAAGTCACATCTGAGCTATATAAATAAGAGAAACTGCCCACTACAGAAATAACTTCAGGGACCAGATTTATTAAGCCTCGGGTTTGGAAAGGTGGAGATGTTGCCCATGGCAACCAATCAGATTCTAGATCTCATTTTTCCGTTACATACTAGAGAATGTCAGCTAGAATCTGATTGCTTGCTATGGGCAACAACTCCAGTTTTCAAAACCCGCAGCTTAGTAAATTTGGTCCCATATCTAGCCCCGCATCCTAAAATCAGGTTTGGTTACGCCAGAACTTATATATATTCATGAACTACAAGTCCCAGGCGTTGAGGAATCGGCTGTTTTAATGGTTTAGAAATGTATGCTAAAAAGTTAGGTTCGTGTAAACAGGAAGTTCACAACCTAGGTGACATGGTGACCTGGGGCCAGATCCTCATCTAAGAGATCCAGGTGACTAATGTACGCTAGGCACGGAAGTCAGCTGCGTCGGGTGGATTGTTAACTTAAAGAGGCCCTGGACAAAAATCTGCAAGAGGTCAAATGTGGACAAGATCGCTATTGGCGGAATCAATACATACAGCATCCTAGTGAGCACCACCCAATACATACATACAACGTTTCATGCAAACCACAGCCTCAAGCCCATTGCGGGAGATTTGCTGCTCTCCCGGGATGCCCGGATTTCGTGAGTCTCCCGGATATTTCGGGAGAGTCGGCTCCCCGCTCTTATAACATAAACACAAATGAATTAAACAAATGGAGAAATATGTAAAGAATAGGCCACATTCCATGAAACAGAACCACTGTGACAATACAGGAGGCCGTTTCCATGGCCCTGACCTGAGATACTCTGTAATATTCATCCATTTAGTAATAAAGACTAATGCACATTAAAGGACATCAGACAGCACAATGAAGAGGCTGCTGTCAGTGGGGCTGAAATCTTCCTATCCAGCTAATAAACCTGATTTGCTGCCAGGGATGCAGATGTATCATCTGTTTCTTCACGTCTGCCCAGCATAATGCATGTAACACAGCCGTCAGATAGGAAGCTGTGTCTCTGCAGGATAAAGCCTCACACCTGTTGGCCAGGAACCAATGTTTCCCTAAGACACAGCAGTCACACCTGTCAGAGAGGTATCAGGTTTCCCTATGATACAGCAGTCACACCTGTCAGAGAGGTATCAGGTTTCCCTATGATACAGCAGTCACACCTGTCAGAGAGGTATCAGGTTTCCCTATGATACAGCAGTCACACCTGTCAGAGAGGTATCAGGTTTCCCTATGATACAGCAGTCACACCTGTCAGAGAGGTATCAGGTTTCCCTATGATACAGCAGTCACACCTGTCAGAGAGGTATCAGTGTTTCCCCAGGATACAATTGCCCACCCTAGGAACACTGTGAATAGCAGTGGTGATGGACAGAGGGTGGGGCTTCAGGCTATTATTTGCATGTCAGGTCATTAAACCCCACCCCCATACCAGCATGCAATATATCTGTATATCGATAAGAACTTTATGGACAGCACAGTGCAACCTGCAGACTTATACATGTCACTCAGCAATGCTTTCCTGTGTGTATACCTGTCAGTCATCTCTGTGAATACAAGGCGCAGGCTCCATGAGGAAGCTGTGATTGTTAATATAAGACACGATTATTTGCTGTTCTAGGACAGGGGATCAGTACTCCCGGGAGCACAGTTTTTCCACAGCTGAACTATTCGTGATGTAGTTAAGAAGCCAAAGACTTAGACTGAATCTCTCCCAGGGTGACTGTCACATAATTATTCCAAGCGCTGAGACATCTATCTATCTATCTATCTATCTATCTATCTATCTATCTATCTATCTATCTATCTATCTATCTATCTATCCACATTTTCTCTCCTCCTCTCTGTCAACGTGCTCTCTCCTCTTCTCTGTACACATTCTCTCTCCTCCTCTCTGTCCACATGCTCTTCCTCTGCTCTGTCCACATGCGCTCTCCTCCCCTCTGTCCACATGCTCTTTCCTCCTCTCTGTCCACATGCTCTCTCCTCCTCTCTGTCCACATGCTCTCTCCTCTTTTCTGTACACATGCGCTCTCCTCCCCTTTGTCCACATGCTCTCTCCTCCTCTCTGTCCACATGCTCTCTCCTCCTCTCTGTCCACATGCGCTCTCCTCCCCTCTGTCCACATTCTCTCTCCTCCTCTCTGTCCACATGCTCTCTCCTCTGCTCTGTACACATGCTCTCTCCTCCTCTCTGTCCACACTTTCTCCTCTGCTCTGTCCACACTCTCTCTCCAGAGCTGCGCTGGAAGCTCCTCCCTGACAGCAGCGGATTTATTTCTGTTTAGAATATAAATGGAGATTTTTAAATCTTATTGCACCTTGCACTGAAAAGGAGGTTAATACGTGAGATTGATCTGTCGGCGTACAATCATTATTTATCACTTTCAGCAATCCAGCAGCTGCGTTTTGCTTGCTGTATAGAATCATCGCTTCAAGATAAAGCCTCATTCATCGGAATTCGTTTCTTAAGGGTCATTCAGAACTGCTAAATAATAAGTATCTCCGAGGAGACGCCGCGGTCTTTTCAACGGCTGCTTTTTAGCGTATTTCAAGAATATTGCTACTAATCTGTAGTTATTTCTCTGCTTTATCTTTCATTTGTTCTGGTAATTATCTGCGTGTCAGTGTTCTTGTACTTGTATAGAGCACCTGCATTGGGGTATTGTCGTCACGCTGGAGAGCGACGGGTGAGTCGATATTTCAAGAACTTTGGAGAACATGTAAAAAAATGAATAAACTTTGTGAATACATAAAGACTCTCTGAGAATGCCAGGAGAATGCCATGATTTAATTATTTATCCAGCAACATTATCGCTCATGTTTACAGAATTTGGGCTGGATCCAGACTTAAGAAGGAGCTTGAAATTAAGGGCCTGATTCAGAGATCCGCTGCCGATGGTATCGAAAATATACGCATCTAAGTGGCAGGTTGGAGCAGGTTACATCCCACTGAATAAACAGTCACTCCCCTTGCAAACAGCGGCCGGACCTAAAGTTAGACCTGCATTGACTTGCCCTATCTGGCCGCACTCACTTCCGACCCTAGGGTCCTAAGTCTGTAATCACGCCCACTTTCCCTCATCTCAATGCCTCCCCCGCCCATTTCTATGCAAATCCTTAGGTTCCTAGATTTCCGCTGGACTTAGGATTGCAATTGTTCCCGACCGATTCACAAGTCCGACCTTAAGGCCTTTCCGACCCTATCTTCAATGTACATGGCGTTGCACTATTACTACGCATGCGCAGTTGATGCAAAATCGATCCGACCCTAAATATACGCACGGAACTATCGTTAATATCGGATCTCTGAATCAGGCCCTAAGAAAGGAAGATTACACCTGGGCAAAACCATGTTGATTGCAGGGGGGGTCAGGGTAATTGTATTCTTTGCATCAGAGATGGATTTAAAACTCAGGGGGCCCTAAGCAAGATGCTGGTTTGGGGCCCCCCAAGGGATCCTGCATAGTGACTGCTTTCATTTGATAAGGCTGCAAGGGTGCTTAACAGTGTAAGATCCTGGGCCCCTGGGGCTCATCAGGCCCTAAGTGGGTGCCTAGGTTGCCTTGTGGATAATCCGGCTCTACTATGCATGCAGGGATATATCTTTGAATTGCTTACTGACCAGCGTTACTATCACACTGTTATTTATCACCTCTCATCTCTAATACTATTATATTATTACACAGATACTGACCAGTGTTACTATCACACTGTTATTTAGACTTGGGATAGGAAATATCACCTCTCATCTCTAATACTGTTTGCAACAGATGAAATATAACTCCCCTGCAATCACCATGGTTTAGCCCAGGAGAAACTTTCCTCTCTTAGGGCCTTATTCACAACCCCGGATGTATTGCACATATGTTCTTAATTGACAGATAAGAGCTACTACCCATGCTACCTATGTGTTGTAACTATTTTACATAATCTACGTGTCATTTTGTTATGTAGATTGCGTATATGCGGTATATGCTACCCTTCTCTGAGTATGTGGCTCCCCCCCTTCTCTGATTATGTGACTCCTCCCCTTCTCTGAGTATGTGGCTCCTCCCCTTCTCTGATTATGTGACTCCTCCCCTTCTCTGAGTATGTGGCCCCTCCCCTTCTCTGAGTATGTGGCTCCTCTCCTTCTCTGAGTATGTGGCTCCTCTCCTTGGACCTAATTCAGACCACCACACATGTGCCTTATGTACAGAGGTCTGGAAGTCCACACGCAATAAACCAACCTTAAATTCTCTGCACTGATCTACGTTCTGCCTGAATTCAGAAACCACACGTGCAGCATGCATAATGACTGTGGCCCCTCTCCTTCTCTCCCATTCAGGTGTGTAGTAAGGTTGGTAGTGGCACCTTTGACCTTTTTGTTGCAATCTACCTTGGTTCTGGTGCACATATTGAACGTCCCGTGTTAGTTGGTCCCTCCAGTTGCAGTGGCCCCTTCCCTCTACCACCCCGCAGTGACCCAGCAGTGACACATTCGTTCGATCCCTCATCCCTGCCCCCATGAGACCTGACAAGTTACTCCCCTTATTAAAACTTTCCTATCGCTCTTGGTGCTCACAACCGGAGACTTGGATTTCACGACCTGCACGAATGACGTGAGTTCTTGCTGACGCTGCTGCACAAACCGGATTTTGTCGCATATACAGGAGCAGGGCCAAGAAACTCTGCAGCAGTGTGCAAGGATCACCCTGCAGTAAGCCAGACACCCTGGACCCGATCCAGATGGGAGCGTTACCCGGCCAGCGTGATGTATCTCTGTGTGATATGCTACAGCACACGCTCATGTGGCAGTCACGCCGGATTCAGATCACTGTGCCACTCGAGTATCAAAGGCGTGCGTTCTGAGGGGTGCATAGACAATGTACAGTAAGGACGACACACAAGCAAGTGCCCCCCCCCCCATCCAGACCCGAACACAGACATAAAAAGGACTGGTTACACCGGGGTTGCCAACTTTTAAAAGCTTTCCTACGGGAGATCCTGGAGGGAAGCCATAGATGCAGACAGGGGGTGGGGCTTAACAGTGTGATTTATGCAAATTGTGTCATTAAGCTCCACCCTTTGACTATCAATTACCCATTTTGGAGTTTCATAGGGATGGGGGGGAGGGGGTCTTGATGACGCAATTTGTAAACTAGTGTTGCCAGGCAGGGGGGCAGGAATTGAGGCTATGGTGTCATGGAAACCACGAGCCTCATGTCCCTTGCGGGAAATTTGGCCCCTATTAATACAATACATAATAATAATAATAATAATTGTGATGCGCAGTCGCCTCGGTCAGTTAGATGGCGCAAGCGAGTCCGACGTCCAAACTCCATTGGGTCCTATGGGACAAGAGCAAACGCATGGAAGTCAATGCGGAGAGCCGTGTGATCCGGGAGCTCGTGTGACGCGCAGGCGCCTCGGGCCGTTCCTAGATGGCGCAATCGAGTCCGATGTCCAAACCTCATTGTTACCTATGGGAAGGGCTGAAATGCATGGAAGTCAATAGGGACGCTCCGAAAGTGAAACGGCGTGTCGGGGGACAGGGGTGCGGGAGGGGCGGGGTTCCGTTTGGAGACCGGAACGACGGACGCAAAATGAGGCGGGCGCGTCAGGGTCCCCTCCAGGGGAGCACGGCCCAGTCCAAAACTCCCGCTCCATTCTGTTCTATGTGGCCATTCATTCCTATGACTCCCATGCGTTCCTATGGCACCCTGACGCCGAGACACGCCCCCAAAACCGCCCTTTCTGAGTGATCCGGGAGCTCGTGTGATGCGCAGGCGCCTCGGTCTGTTCCTAGATGGCGCAAGCGAGTCCGATGTCCAAACCCCATTGTTACCTATGGCTCCCATGCGTTCCTATGGCAGCTGACCCTGCCGCCGAGACATGCCCCCAAAACCGCCCTTTCTGAGTGAGTCGGGAGCTCTGTTCCTAGATGGCGCAAGCGAGTCCGATGTCCAAACCCCATTGTTACCTATGGTCATGCCCACCATGAAAGCCGTACAGATTCAACACAGTAGAAGCCATGTTGCACCTGATGAACAGACCGGTGGCACAGCTGCAATCTGCATACATTTCTACACTGAAAATCTCATTTGCAGCAAAATCCTGAAGAATGCTTCTATTTCCCATCACATTACAATCTAATGAACACAATACAGCAATAACCATATCGGAGGAAAGAAACAGATACCAGCATTGAGGCGGGGCTTAATGATTTATGCAAATTGCATCATTAAGCCCCTCCCCCTGTCAAATCACTACATAGTGTTTCTGGGCATGGGCGGGGCTTAAAGATGGAAATCATGTCATCAAGTCCCACCCATGCCTAGTAACATTAGGGAGTACTGGGCAGGCAGGAAAGGGGGGGGATGTCGGGACTTGCGTGTGAATTGCCGGCTTTCCCAGGGTGCCGGGAGAACTGCCCGATGACATTTCCTCGTTCTGCTCTAAATTACAGATTAAAATCAAAGCTGTTTTATATTCGTGTGCAATAAGCAGAAGTTAAATATCTTTCTTGTAAAAATGATAAATGGTTTGCACCCCTCACTTTGCAACATGGACCAGGTGCTGATTTCTGCCATTTTGTTGTAGCTCAGTGACTTCATATAGAGCCAGATTTAACACTAGCTCTGAAGAGTATTGCGGGGGAGGGAAACCCAACAATCATAATAATCATTTTAGTTGTATAGCCGATGTCTCCTGCGGCTTGGCCATTGCCTTCTATGCACCTGACCACAACGCTTCCCCATAAGCCAACCTCTCATTGAATAATAAAGCTCAGGAGCTGCGTGGATTGAACCTCTTGCTCCACTTGACTCCATCTGTATATTGTATGTTATGGGAAATACAGCAATTATGTAGGTGCAGAGTATAGAGCCCTCATTGTCCCCTTGTGTGTAGGGCTCTCTACAATCTGCAGCCTCTTGTAGGTGATAACTGAGTGAGTCCGACAATAGCTGCTTGAATCACTTGGCAATAATGCCGCGTGTGTGTAAATGAGGATAAAAGAGGATTTAAGTGATTATAGAAGGACAGACAAGAGCTTAATGCAGGCAGCTTTCTGCAGAGAGAGACAAGACTTAGCAACGGCAGCGAGAGGTACAATGCCTTCTGCGGCCATTTGTATAAACAGGCCCTGGAATAACCGCTTCATCGCCCTTTTTTTTGTCACTCAGGTCATTGTGCATGGAGAGATTGGTGCTATAATTCCAGGGGGTCAAAAAAGGCCTTGGTGCCCTCTGCTGCTAAGGGCAGGTGCAAGGGATGTAACAACAGTGTATATATGTCCACAGTGTATATATGTCCACAGAGTATATATATGTCCACAGTTTATATATGTCCACAGTGTATATATGTCCACAGAGTATATATATGTCCACGGTGTATATATGTCCACAGAGTATATATATGTCCACAGTGTATATATATGTCCACAGTGTATATATGTCCACAGAGTATATATATGTCCACAGAGTATATATGTCCACAGTGTATATATGTCCACAGAGTGTATATGTCCACAGAGTGTATATGTCCACAGTGTATATATATGTCCACAGTGTATATATATGTCCACAGTGTATATATGTCAACGGTGTATATATGTCCACGGTGTATATATGTCCACAGAGTATATATGTCCACAGAGTATATATGTTTACAGTGTATATATGTCCACAGAGTATATATGTCCACAGTGTATATACGTCCACAGAGTATATACGTCCACAGTATATATACGTCCACAGTGTATATACGTCCACAGTATATATACGTCCACAGTGTATATACGTCCACAGAGTATGTATGTCCACAGTGTATATATGTCCACAGAGTATATATGTCCACATATTCATTATGTCCAAAGTGTATAAATGTTCACAGTATATAAATGTCTATATGCCCCACAGCATAACCCTTCATGCCCTAAAGCCTAAACCTAACCCTCTTCTTAAGCCCTAAGCATATCCCACCGCAGCCTCACTGTGCTCTACCCCATTGCAATCGCCACAGCCTCTTGCTATTGGGAATAGGAATATTGGGCCAGTTTCACTATCCCGTATTTTTGTTACATACGTGCCTAATTTCCTGAATCGTAGCTATCGCTACATAGATAGCGTAAACTTACAAGATAGCATTACTATGCATGCGTAGTAGCAAGATTCGGAAAATTAGGCACGTATTTATAAAAATACGGGGTTTGTAAATCCAGCCCATTGTCTCTCGACAATGTTTGACCGATGATCCAGCCGCTTGGACCGGGAAGCACATCCTCCGCCGGCAATACTATAAAACACGCTCCGCCTGCACTGAATGTACCAGTGTCATTACCATGCACATATTTACACTGCGGACATGGGAACGCATCCTGGCGTAATACTGTGTCCCGGGCACTACCTGCCGGTACCTATACATATAAAATGAGCACTCTGAATGGCCTTTTATTGGTGCGTGGATGCTTGTTCCTCTAATGAGTACATCTTCCTTCACTACTGTCATTTCCCTTTAAATTTGTTTTTTAATGGTGATAACAGGTCAGTCGTCTCTATTTAAAGCATAGAACATCATCATGCTTCTACATATCCTTTATCATGACCTCTGTTCCGCACAGATGTAGGTATTATGCAGACAGGAATAAAATAATTCATAATGATGCCAAAAAAATACATTTGACCTTGCTTTGATAACGCTGGGACGCAATCCTATCTTATTAGGCCATTGATCTCGGCTTGTTATTGATATATATTACGACACCACACCTGAGGGACCTCGTCTGAACTCTGCAGCGTGATTCACAGCGCACCGCTTAACCTTTAGCACTGAATTAGGCACCTGTGCTCTGTCTGATCATTACCACTTGTGTCAGAGCCTGGATTCACCAAGTGCCATGGAAGCTCCTCTCTGTAGTTTTTCGACGCTGTTATTTTTAAACATGGCTGACGTTTGATTCCTGCTCTGGTTTCCGGATCCTCGGAAGAGGTAATTGGACTTGTTATAAAGTTTTGTCTTAAGTTTCTCGCTGATTATCCAACTTTTGCACTTTTTAATATGAGCCGCACAGGTACAGTACAAATGAGGGAAGATCAGGTGTCACCATTACCAAGGCAAGTAAATGCTTTGGAAAAAAAGTACGCTTTTCGTACGCGCGGGGGTCTTAAAGTACGCACGGAAGAGGGAGGGAACTCCCCTTATCACTGCCCTCTGTCATGCGGAGATGAGGGCAGATACGCTGCCATAAGGCCGTCTTCACAGTGCGGGCAGATCAGCGGTCCGGGCGGCCACTGATCCGCACGTATGTCTTAAACCCCCCCCTTCCCCCGCCCACCTTGTGGAGTTTTGGCGAGCAGAGGAGAACCCCACCCCCCTCATTGGACAGATCTCCTATCCTGTACGATAGGCGATAAGTGAGTAAATCACGCATTACATCCATAATAATATGTATTGTGCTTTTATTCATTTTTACAGTATTTATTGGTAAGGAGAGGTCTTTATGTACTTAGATTTTTTTATTTTTTTATTTACATGGATTTCCTTGTTTTATGCATCGGAACAGACATGAGAAGCTCGGTACGATGTGGTCCCCCCCAAATTGGAATCTGTCTGATTTACCGCAATCCGATCTGTTCATCTCTAGCAAGAACACGTTTTGATAAACATTCTGAAGGCTTTTCAGAGCTTTCTTAGGCACTAACTGACTGCGGTTCACAATCTAATTTCCCTATCGCAGGCACACAGACAGCAGAGCCAAATGAGTCATAAACCAGTCCACCTAACAGTATATCTGTGGATGCCACGAGAATACTGGAGCATGCGGAGAATGTAATCACCACATAGGTAGCAGCAGGATCCATATAAATCTCAAGCTGTGTGACTACCATGCTGTGTTTTGTAGAGCATAACAGTAACTATTCTCCTGTCACTGGCAGTGTCTCTTCTAAAACTTCCACCAATAACTGTATAGTGCCTCCAGGACTCCTGAGAGAGTGGGCTATTCTCTAACATGTGCCACATGATAAGCAGTGACACCTCTCCCTCAGAGAAATCTACATTGGGCAGGGGGTGGGGCTTGTGGATCAGCTAAGCATGGTCATGCCCCCGCAGAGTCTGTCAATAGAACAAACACTGAGCATGGGTGGGGCTTGGTGATTTGCAAAGCATTGTTATGCCCCCTCAGAGCCTGTCAGTAGAACAAGCACTGAGCAGGGGGTGGAGCTTGTTGATGGTTATGCCCCCTCGGAGCCTGTCAGTAGAACTAACACTGAGCAGAGGGTGGAGATTGTTGATGTGTAGTATGGTCATGCCCTCTCGGAGCCTGTCAATATAACCCCCGCTAAGTGGGGGGGGGAAGTAACCCCCGGGTAGGGGGGGGGGGGGGTGTAGAGCAAGTTGATGTGCTAAGCAGGGTCACATCTGTCATAGTCTTTCATGTGGACTTGAATTGAAATGTTGGCAAGTATGGCTTACTGAATAAACTTCTCAGTGTGCCTTCCTGTTATGGACAGTAGCCCAGCACTACTCACATGGGATGCAATCACACCTAAGAAGCTTCTGCTTCTTAGATGCAGAGTTTTGCGAAATGACCTACTAGTAGGTCATTTACACCATCTACGTACCAGTTAGGTAGTAGGTTGCCTCCCTCTGTGCGGTCTTTAAAGTCCAAACGGAGTAGTTTAGTTAGAAAGAGGTGGCCTTGACACCACCTAAGGGAGTGATTAGGTAGAAGTTGGAGAGGGTGGGAGGATTAAACGCCTTAAGGTTGAGTCATTGTCAAGGGCCTAAACATAACACCATCAAACAGCCCTCCCCACAACCAAGTCCCCATAAACACACAAGGTTGCTTAAAAGGGACTCATCCGAGTCCTTGGGCCTGATCCAGACCTACGCCCGCGAGCGTAGCGTATGTTCGCCCGGGCGTATAAACTTTCATGCCCATGACACTCCCATTGATTGTTCCGACTTACGGCGGCTGAACCCTACCCTAACTTTTTCAAGCGTCCGTGCGAATTTTCGTACCGATACGCTGGTCGTACGGGGCTTAGTACGCCCATACTGTACAATTTAAATGGCTATCCCCGCCTCTGTGTAGTAACTCGAGCGTCCGGACTATCGTACGGGGCTTAGCACACCCATACTGTACAATTTAAATGGCTATCCCCGCCTCTGTGTAGTAACTCGAGCGTCCGGACTATCGTCGTACAAAACGCACGCCCCTTGGGCGAAAAATACGCTGAAAATACGCTCGCTGTACGCTGATGTCCTTCGGGCGACCGGAAGCTGTCATACTGCACATGTGCAGTGCGTTTTTTCTCCCGTTTTTACGCTCCCGACCGGCGTACGATCGCTTGCGGTCGTAGGTCTGGATCAGGCCCCTTGTAACTTATTGTTACAATAAAGAGCAAAACAGTAAACGGTTACAATAAACAATGAGAAAACACAATAAGTGCAATACCACTGGGATGGTGACGGAAGAAGGCAGTGCTGGACACAGATTAAGCTAATGCTTGACCAACAGCTATTCAGGTGGGGCGAATTATCGTCCCCACTGTCCGCTGACGCCCGGTAAACCAAAGTGGGTGCCTCTACCACCTTACTTGCAGAGGACGCCGCGACCACAGCCCCGATGAAAATTGGCGGATGCTCCCAATTACCCTGCTGGATCGGGGAGAGCCATTCTCCGTGCGTAGATTCTTTCTTAATAAGGAAACTCCGCAGGGTTATATAAGGTAGCCCAATGGTACTTGTGCCATAAGGATCTGTCCACACCTAACTCACTCGTAGGTTTGAATACGGCCCATGGTGATGACTACTGGTTGACCAGGACAGTTTTCACCAGTGGCATCAGTTGAGGGGTGCTGCTCAGCCGCCCACAAATATTTACCGGAGAAGAGCCAAAGGCTCTCGGAATAATCACCTTGCCTTTGGCTCCTAGTCATAAACTCTGAGTTCCCTCACGGTGCCTCCATGACATTGAGACCCAGAAGCGAAGTGAGGACAATGTCCTGACATCACAGCGCTACAGAAGGCGGCAGCTGACAGAGCACCTTCAATAAGGGACATTCGCCTCTTCTTGGCGCATCAAATGCTGACATTGATTGAAAATGACAAACAAAATAACATTTAATTCTGGCTTTGTGCTGTAGACAAGTCTCTGCCGCAGAGACATCGCCGGGGAAAAAATATTCTGGTATTTACGGCTGCGTTATAAAGTGTAGAAAGGCGTATTAGCAGGACAGAGAGGCTGCATTACAGCATGGAAATAAGTAACAAAAAAAAGAACATTCTCAGGTCACTTTATTATGTATATTTCCATTCATTAAAGCATCCTACGCACCGAAAACAAATGAAGTCTGGGAGGGGGGATTTCCGTCCCTCCTTATTTTGTGATAAATGACTGGGCTTCCTGCTTTTGTCCCCTAAGATCCCCCTTCCCCTCCTCATACCGCCGACTGTGAGTTATAGAGGGACGGATACATACCTGCATGATAAAGACCTATAGGAAGCTTGAAGCTGGAGAGGCAGAATTTATTACTGCCATTGATACAGACTAAAGGATCCATCATGCTGACAGGACGGAGAGCAGGCGACTCCGAGAAATATCCCTTCCCCCCCCCCCCCTCCGCTTGTGCCCAAGAGCCCCTGCAATGAACAAAACAATCTACAGTCCCGCACACCTCCGGGACCTTCTCCTGCTCTTATGTCCCATAATGTGTTTTATTTTTCATTTGATATGTCTGTATTCACATATAATGGGGCTGATTCAGTGTTATGAGCGATCGGCTAAAAGGACCAGTTCCTCTACCTCTCATTTCTCAGATCACGTATTTCTTTTGTTTGTTAACAGGTTTTTATTTAGCGATAATTTTAACGCCATTTACGTCAGTCATTAATGCATTTGAGCTTACAGTCTAAGGACCGTCTTCACAGATCCGTGTGTATAAAGTACGCAAATATACGCACGTGCGTTGAAAGGCAACACCCATGACACTCCCCCGCGCACGGACGGATTTTCGGTGACTTACGCGTCCATAGGGCAACCTTAACTCTACGTGTGTAGTTACGTGCGTAATTTCCTTACTAACCGTGCCCTCAAAAGGCCATTTAAATGCCCCCCCCGCCCACTTTCTCGTACGTTCGCACGTACGGAAGTCACACCACGCCCCTCCGTACGTATGTCACTAAATACCATTTGGAAATCCGTGCCTAAATCCTACGTAGCTTGCATATAAAAAGTTACTACGGATGCGCAGTTCACCCGTACCTAAAATTATGCACGTAAAAAGTAGCAAAATCGGATCTGTGAATACGGTCCTAAATTCTCTAACACGCCCAATCCGGATGTGAGCGCAGGGTGCGTGCTGTCGTTGCGTTAGTTAAAGTCGCACAGGCTACGCAAACTGTAAAAAAAAAAAAAGTTGTGTAAAAAATAAGTTTTCTTTTTACTGTAGAAATGATGTAACACGGACACAATACATGGCCTGAGACTGCTGACCCCTTGTAATACGTCCAAAGTGCCACATGCTAAGGATAGGGGCCTGGATTCACAACACCGTCTGTGTTCTACATACAGTAGTGTTACTTCCCCGATAGTAGCTACTACACATGCGTAGTAACTATTTTACGTAATATACCTAGATTACGTTAGTTACAATGCGTAGTAGCTACTATCAGGGAATTAACACGGTATGTGGAACACGGGTGCATATGCTTTAACGTAAACTGTCCTTTTTTTTACGTCTGTGATTGGCTCTGGATTGGGAGACCTTGCTTGAGCTCCGCCCCTTACTGCACATTGACCACGCCCCCTCAGAACACAAGCTGCCACAGCTTCTCAGCATGCGCAGTCAAACATCGTGCAGAGAAACGTCACATCAGCTGGCCCCCACTCACCTATGGTCAGACCCTCTAGGGGTAATTTCGGTAAGCAGTCATTTATACCTATTAGCATATTTTTTTTTGGTGCTGGCAGACCCGACAACAGAAATCTTGGGGCCCGGTACACATGTTTTTGGGGGCCCCCATTCTTCCTTAATAGTGTCTGCAGCATGGCTTGGTTCCCCTTGTCTCTAGGCCTGGGTGCTGGAGATAAGGGGAGAGCATACAAACTACCTTCCATGTGTGGGAATCAAGTTCATGACCTCTGCACTCTGAGGCATATGTGCAAACCACTTGAGCCACAAAGCTGCTCATAAATACATTTTTTTTCTTCCCTTTGGAAAAAATTGTCAAACAGGGTTAAATACATGATGAATATTCATTTGGGGGAAGAATCTTTTCGTAGGGGTCTTGAAGCAGCATCTGCCTTCACTATTCTGACTCACAGACTATATTAATTCTCATCATTTCCATTATTGTGATAAAATGACTGGCTTTTAAATGAGGATGCTAATGATGTCTATTCCTCAAACTCCAGATGTGACACTTGTATGAACTGGTAATGAGGATGGGTTTGTGTTACCACGTCAGTCTGGGATCATTTCTCGGGATATCAAGGCCCAAATCACATAAAAATCAAAATAAAACCCTCAGCTCCTTCTTCCATCTGTATCTTACAAAACATCCCTCACAGGGGCAGAAGGGGAAAGACTTGGGGCCCTTAGCAAGGAGGCGAGTCCCAAGTCTGGATGGGGGGTGACTAGCTGGGTGGGACTGGGGGCGGAGCTGGATGGGACCCCACACACACCTTTTTCAGATCCACATAGACCCGTCAAATTCTGTACCAGCCCCACCCTCCCATAGTTGTAATAGGGTAAATCGAGACCTACAGGCTAGTTACGTTAGAACGCTCGTACGTGTGTTGTGTTTTACCCTGCCCAAACCCTACCTTAACTTTTCATTGTGTAAGTACTGATGTAAGTAATGCATTTACGTACATGGCGGCCTAACCCAGCCCATAGTGTCCAATTTAAATGCCTCCCTCCACCTACAAAGCATAATTACGGGTGTCGTATTTATGTCCCGCCCCTTCATTCGTAGTTACGCTGATGGCACGTATGTTCAGCTTTACGTGGCGTAAATACAAATAGCGATTTGACATCATCGGCTAGCGTAAATACCCTAGTGTACTGAGCTTAGGAACTGGCCCAATGTGCTCATTGTAAAATTACTTTCTTCAGATTGCCATTCGCAGCAATTTTCTGCTACCATGGTAACCACAGCCACATGCCCCTTGATGCAGTGTGCTTTGGAGCACACCTGTGTTCTTTGTCTGGGATAGAGCTCACCACTTTGAAGATCTGTCTTTCGACAGATCACTTTGTGGCACTACTTCGAGGACTGCCGTCAGTTTCCAGACAGACAGCGAGTCCAGTGGCGACAGGTAATGATCCAAACCCTAACCATCCCCTTCCTGCAGCTTAGCCTTAACACTCCCCTCTCTGCAGCCTAACTTTAACCCTCGCCCAACCCTAACTGGTCTCATCCTGCTGACCACCCTTTACCCTTCCCTCTCCGCAATTCTAATTCTAACCAGCAATGATACCTTATCAAAGTAAGAACATACAACATTGAGCCAGCGCCTATTCCGAATATTCTTTATTTAAAGCCGCGACTGTGAGCTGGGCTGCCGACTCTCCTGGAATATCCGGGAGACTCCTGAAATTTGGACTGTTCTCCTGGTATCCTGGTTATCTCCCGCAAGCCCCCTCCCTGCCTCTCATGACAGCAATGCTTAGCGTTACTAGGCCGTATTCAGAGAACCGTTTCCATAACAGTACGCAATTATACGCGCGGCCAGCGCAGGCCACACCCCCTCACACCCATGACACTCCCCTCTCTTGGCTGTCGGTGACTTCTGCCTCCATAGACCACTTGTAACTTTCCGTGCGCAGTTGCGTATGTGTCCTCCATAAGTGCGATTCATGTTAGTCCCGCCCACATACCTTCATCTATATGCCTCCCTCCGCCCATTTCTATTTCAATTTTCACGTGCGTCGCATATCCATATGTATGTACTCAAGTGCGATTCACAAGTCCGTCCGTGAGGCACTCACGCACGTATAGTCTACGTAAAGAATGTAAAATTAGTTCCTACGCATGTGCAGTTGTAATGTGCCTAAAAATACGCATGAAAACGGTTTTCTGAATACGGCCCATTATAGGTAAACAGGATTTGATGACATGATTTGCATAAACTGCGTCATTAGGCCCCATTCCCATACTGGAATCTATTTCTACACTCCGAGATTTCCCGGGGGCTATCAACAAACAATTATGAAAGGTTACGACAAAGGTGGATGAACATTTTACTGGCTCTTTGACATTACCCTCTCTGTGAGAGCTATATTTTATATATATATATATATATTCATGTGTCACAGTACCATTACTATCCAGAGAATATCTATTTCCCCCTGATGTTTATCAATATGTTTGTATGCCCTTTTAAGGCTAAATGGTCTTTTAATGTACATAGGACATATATATCCTATAAATAGCATTGTGTGGGCGATGGACATACAGTTGTATTGAAATAGAATGGAAAGAGTCTATTGCTCTGAGCTGCCATTGTATAGAATAGAATGCAGTTGCATGGGGGGAGTTTTGGAGGGGGGTAAAATTACACCTGTTTGTAATATTTCCGTTCCTTCCCCGCTCCTGTTCTTATTGTATTCTGCAAAAATAAAAGGCTCGAGATTTATTTTCCTCTTCTCCTCGGTCAACGTACTGCGAGAAATGGGGGAACGATTATACGATTATCATCGCATCTCAGGCAAGTGTGACATTTAATAAACAGCAAGCCCGGCCAATGTGACGAAACCAGTTAATGGAATTATTTTCTTGTAATGCGCTGAGCATAATATATTATGATTGCTAACGGCGTTCATTATTACAAAGAACTCATTGCATTTTCTTATATAGCAGGCGAGATAACGGAGGTCCCCCGGGGTAGGTGAAGAAATCTATTTTAGGGTTGGCACAGAAAAGAGGGTTGTATATGCCCCAAACCGCTCTCTTCTTTGGCTGGGTCAATAGGTTAGCTGCATTTTTTTCCCTTTCTTTAAAACATTGGGCCTGATCCAGAACTACGCTTCGAAGCGATTTTACGTGTGGCGGAGACGTAAAATCGCAGTTTAGAACGCACTGCGCATGCGCACCATAGAAAATACGCACATTTACGTAGCGTAATTGTGAACGTATGGGACATTCACGTATGTGTCACGTAAATACTTACGTGTGGACGTGCCAATTTTACGTGAGACAACAATACGTTCGATTTACGTGAAGTAGGTGGAGGTTTGTACGTAAAGTGTAAAGTATGCGCGTGCTAAGCGGCGTACGTTCACGTAGTCTATACGTCCATTAGCGGACGTACGTTGTTACGTGAGAAAAAGTTAAGGTAGGGTTTGAGAAGCGTATCTTGACAAAATACGTCCGTGCAAGGGGTGTGCCGAGGGGAGTGTAGCGATTTTCCGCGCACGAAAATACGCTACGCGAATAAATGTACGGCAAACGTAGGTCTGGATCTACCCCATTGCCCTTAAACTAGTGTTTTGGTATTTTTATTTTCTATGGCTTTGGTTACAAAAAAATTGAGGTGTTCTGTGTTGGACAATCCTTTTACTGCATCAAATATTATTCTCCTCCTCCACATATTCGTACACCACGGTGTTCCCTCCAAAGCTTGCCACAAACACAAATTGTCTCCCACGCACCTTGACCGTGGCAAAAGACCGAGCTTCCAACACCTTCAGTTCCTGTAATGGCACCAGCGGTCCCAGAGGCTCCTCCTTATCGCTAGATTCGTCGACCTCCCAGTGTTTCCATTTTTCCAGCTGGTAAACCCACGTGTAGCCGAAATCGTTTCCAAGGAGAGCGTGCCACCTCTTCCCGAGCAAAAGAGGCTGGAAGACATGGGAGCCTCTGGATGGAATCTGTTGTAGTTGACGAAACATGGACCCATCCCATCGTACCAAAGAGGAGTCTCCCATATACCGGACCAAGCAGGCAAACACTCCGTCCTCTGCGTCGTTGAAGTGCTTCACGGCGTAGACGTCCCAAGCTTCGGGGATGTCCGTCAGGCGAACCAAACGCTTGTTCTCGAAGCGGTAGACGAGCGGCCTCTGAGAACCACTGCTCATGATGAGGTGCGGCGAACCCGAAAGAAGCAGAGTTTCCGCGTCCGTATCTCTGTGCCAACGAGGCAACTGTTGCTGAGGATAGAACCCGCGACCGTCCCAGCGGTACAAGGTGCTGGCTCCAGACTTAGCGCTGTCGGCGATGATGAAGTAGTGTTCGCCCTCTGCCGAAGTGAAGCTCTCGATGTCATTGGGCTTGCGGATTTTGGGAAAGTGTTGAAAGAGTTGGAAGGAAGAGGGACTTCCCGGCGATAAGTCTCGGCGGTAAACGGAGGAGCCACCAAAGAGTTGGGCGACCACGACAAACAGCTGTTGGCCAATGACCAAAGGTAGGCACGAGACGACAGAGATACCTGTGTGTTTGAAGTGTAAAGACTCAATGAACGCCATGGTTACATCTACAGGTCTCATTTCTGACATCCTTAGATGCTATTAAATTCTCATTAAATTTAGCAATTCGGCCTGGCCAACCTGTAGCACACCTGTGCTGTGAAATTACAACTCCTTTGCCAACTACGCCTGTTCTCTTAGAACATACTGGTACTTGGAAAACCAACAGAATATGCAAAGGATCCAAGTGCAAAGACCATTCACCCACGTTTTTTTGGACATCCTGGCGGCATACAGCACAGGACCATCGGGTCATCAGGTCTAAGCCCAGGGGCACGCAGCTTTTTGTTTACTGTGGGACTCATCCACACAATTTGTACATGAATTGTCTTTTATATGATCTATATGAAGTAAACGTATTTATGCTGCCATTTGAAAGTGGAACTTGTTTCTCTTGATACTTCATATTAGATTGGCTATTAACCTTATTCTCTCCTTTTTTGCATGTTATGGATGCCTATGAAAGAGATCCCTCCAAAACACCATTTAGGATCATGCAACTAATTTAAACAAAGGATTATTCACGATTGAGAGACTATTAACTTGGTTTTCTTTACAATATCAGAGACTTGTTTTCTATTATATTGAACATTTTAGATTTTAGTGATTATGGGCCGGATCCAGAACAACGTCCCTCGACGGAAATACGTCAGATGCCGATGACAGTTACTGCGCATGCGTAGTATATATATTACGTAATCTACGCATCGTATCATTTCATTACGTAGATTGTGTATATGCGGTGTTTAAGGCAATCTACATAACGAAACAATACGTAGATTATGTAAAATAGTTACTACGCATGTGCAGTAACTGTCATCGGCATCTGATGGATGTATTTCCGCTGAGGGACATTGTTCTGGATCCGGCCCCATGTTTCTGCCACTTTTTATATAAAAATGTTTTTAGATATAATAATTATTTTATATAGAGTTTATATTGTTTTGTTTTTTTTGTTTTTTTTATTGAAAGCCGGGAACGTGACTTTCGGTGCTCTGTGAAAAAAGTGAAGTGCAAAACACAAAAAGTGCACAGGGCTCGGGCTGAAGCCCTCTCCAAAAAGAGAAGGGCTCCGACTATCCCCGCCACTCCATAGCCAGTAAAGACCACCGGAGCGGACAGGGTTGGTGGGACCCCTTCGCCGAAGCTAGGGGGACCCTCAAACTTGTGCCTGGGATCACCACAGGATCACCCAGGACACAACAACTGTGCCTCTCCCTCTTGCCAGGCAAATGGAGAAGTCACAGTGGGTCAGGGGGGAAGGAACCATAAGGACACATATCCCCCCTAGATCTCTGGATCAGAGCCCATAAGGGTGTAGCCGAACCGTCAATCCGTGAAAAAAGTGACAAAAAAGTGAAAGTGACAAACAGGGAGAGAAAAATAAATAGTGCGGAGGGGTTACAGCCCCAGCCTAATGGCCGGGCAGAGGAACAAAAATTCTCCCGCCAAGCCAATAGGCCAGAGCAAGGGAGGCGAATGCAAAAAAAACCGTCAGGGGGGTGGAAATAGTGCCTATAAAAGTGCCGTACTATGTCACTCGGTGAGTGTGTTTGGGTCACCTCCGGTTCGCCATTCCGGAGGCACGTATTTCCCGGCTTTCAAGCATCCTCAGCCAAATGACCAGAGGACCAAGGTTTCTCTGCCTATCAGAA
>WWET01002820.1:61073-74386 GCA_011038615.1 Limnodynastes dumerilii | reverse complement strand
CTCAGATTTCATGGCCTGCAGCTCAGTTGACAAAGCCTCATGAGATACGAAGTTCAGCAACAGCTGGTGCATGAAAGGTACATTATCCGTAAACCATAAAATATTGATTCTTTCTTGATACCTTCCACCGTGAAATGACTCATCCTCATCAATATTTACTGACTGTTTGCAATTGTTAGCTGGTCGGTTCCATTGAACATGCAGGTTAGTAAATGGGATGTTCTGGCTACAAGGTTCTGAGGCTACAAAAATGGTTCAAGTTGAAAAGACAATGGAAACCGTTGTATAGCTGCTATCCATTCAAGCATGGGAATATAACCGATAGACAGAGAATGAATCTGTTGCAACACACCATGGACGAATCAGAACAGCTATGTTGAATACAGTATTTCTGTATTGTTTGAGCTACAGTATCTGATGAATAGTGAATTTAAGTATTATTTGCCATTTATTTTCTGATAACACCTCTAGCAGAAGTATCAATGCCTAATATTTCATAATTAAGTGCATTATCCCTTTAAAGGGTAGTAGAAGTGAACATGTCACATATACTTGGTACTTGGTGTCAGCAACCATTTTGTATGCTGAAC
The DNA here is from genome assembly GCA_011038615.1 of Limnodynastes dumerilii. Taxonomy (NCBI): domain Eukaryota; kingdom Metazoa; phylum Chordata; class Amphibia; order Anura; family Limnodynastidae; genus Limnodynastes; species Limnodynastes dumerilii. Next base: position 73,796 of record WWET01002820.1, on the reverse strand, counting down.
CAGCCAATCAATTCACTTGGAACTAGTGACATCATCCATTGTATTGCCAGCTACAGTATTTCCCTAGTGAATTGAGGCTGTATTGGCTTGAATATAAAATGGTAGCCTCTTATAGCAACAGGTCCACATTATTCAGAAAAAAATGCTATTATTAGATTGATTTAAGAGAATATATTTACACAATAGTCTGCAACATATTCACAGATGTTTGTATTAATGCAGACACCCAACCAATTGTAGTTATACTTTGAATGGGGTCTAATTTTTATTGTCTTTAACTGTGCCAATATCCTCAATCAATTATGGACTTTATAGGTCTCAAGAATATCATAATCATTGAGCTAATTAAAAACACAATTACATGCACTGTCACATGACCATGTGGTCATACTTAAAATCACCTCTTCCTAAATCTGTGCTGTAGCTCTCGGCAACCAATCAGATGTCAGTTTTTATATTCAGAAGATGTAAAACCTGTTATGATTGGTTGTTATGGATTACAGCACATTTAAGCACATTGTAACATGTTATTGCATTAACCACTGTATGGATTAAACTTTATATCGGAGGATATTTTATAGAAACTGTTCTACTGGATAAGTCTTAAGAAAATGGGCTATTGCCCATAAAAAAACTGAATTTACTGTCAAGTTGTATTGCAATCTTATCCAATTGGTAACTAAGAGCATAAATGAATTACCTGGGGAACAAGCCTATAAAATATCCCCCTTTAGGTTCTGTGGTTGCTAAGCAACAATACAGAATCCAATACAAAAAAGATAGTAAATTGCAAGTTCCTTGGTATAACCAACAGTGTTAAATCTGTTATCAGCAAAATAAACCATTTATTGTACAATTGTAACAAGTGTTCTGAAAACGATGGGGAATTATTTGTAATATTCTACCAGTAATGTAAAATCTCTAAGCAATATGACTATTTGTCTTGATTTTTTTCATGTATGTACTACTGAAAATTATTATTACGAAATGTTGAAATGTGTTTTAAGCTTGCACTCGACAAGATGATAAATATAATGGACAACTCAGCATGTGATCTCATCACTAAAAGATGACAATAACTCACAAAGCAAATATTGAGATAAGAAATGCTTCTTTATTTGGAAACATGTTAGAAGGAGCTGACAGTTCTAGAACCCTGACAGACACTTCCTGACACAACAGTTTAACCATTGCAGGAGATGGAAAATGGTAATATGTAAGTCAAAACTATGAAAAAGTAAAATTCTGGTGGTCACCTGACCTGACCCAGCAGCTAAAAATGGTCAAATGAATATCAGGAGGAATAAGATAGCACTAACAAAGTACTGCACCAAAGAGGTGTGTCCTATACCACCAAAGGGGTGTGTCCTTTACCACCAAAGAAGTGTGTCCTTTACCACCAAAGAAGTGTGTCCTTTACCACCAAAGGGGATGTGTCCTGGAAAAAGATCCTCCAAAGGGTGTGTCTAGCACTGCCAGGAAAACTATTTCTCAAAAACAATGGCAGCATCACTATTTAATGATTGTTACATTGGGGCAGATCCTGAACTACGCATTTCCGCGAATTTACGCGTGGCGGACACGTAAATTCGCAGATTTGTACGCACTGCGCATGCGCACCGCAGAAAATACGCACATTCACGTAGCGTATTTTCAAACGTATGGAGATTTCACGTATTGCTAACGTAAATACTTACGTGTGGGCGTGCCAAATTTACGTTAGTCAACAATACGTGTGTTTTACGTGAAGTAGGCGGGGGGGAGTATTTAAAGTGTACAGTATGGGCGTGCTAAGCTGCGTACGTTCGCGTAGTCTGTACGCCCGTTAGCGGACGTATTCTGTTACGTTAGGAAAAGTTAAGGTAGGGTTTGGGTCGCGTAATTTGAGAAAATACGTCCGTGCAAGGGGTGTGCCGTGGGGAGTGTATTGACCTTACGTGTACGAAAATACGCACCGCTAAAATACGTACGCACACACGTAGTTCAGGATCTACCCCATTGTCAGTGAATAAATACTGTCAGTGTTATTGTGAAGACTGTGAATAGGATCCGCTGACTTAGTCATCTTTATAGAAGAGATAAAAGTAGGTGACGCTGCAGCTGATTCACAAGAGACCAAAGTGTATTTTTCATTTCTGTCTCCATTATTGAAGTCATTGGCCCTGATTCAGAGTTTGAAAATTAGATAGGAAGTTACTCCTGGGCTAAACCATGTTGATTGCAGGGGAGTCAAATGTTATATGTTGCAAACAGTATTATAGTGGAAAGGTGATGTTTCCCAGCCCTAGTCTAAATAACAGTGTAATAGTAAAGCTGGTCAGTATCTGTGTGCAGTAAGCAAAAACAAAGTATTCTCCCTGCATGCAAAGATTAAAATTTATTTGACTTCCCCTGAAATCAGCATGGTTCTGCCCAACCTTCCTCTCTTAACTTCAAACTCTAAATCAGGGCCATGGTGTCTTAGATAACGGCCAATCTTTAATGACATCTTGGCCTCCATGAAAATGGCCACCTCCGTAGGCCTCAATGCAGGGACATAGAATACAATTTCTAAATTCTGTCATCACACTACAATTACTTCTGGAACTGAATCAGCATCAAGGAGATTGCCAACACTTCAGGGAGTCTTGCTGATATTTTGAGTTGGTAACTATGATTTTTTTCAATATTCCTAGAATTTTTGTTCAAGGGACAAAATACACTCTTTATTAGGTTATTAATACTAATAATTCACTACACATCAATTCTCCGTATTCACACCTGTCACGACCCTGACCTCACCTGAGGCTTTCGTGATTTATCTGGGGCTCAAGGGGTTAATCACAACAGCCACCTGGTCTGTTCTACAATGACTAATGCCCCTTCTCCCACCCTAAATATGACTTATTACCAATGAACTGCCACCACCAAGGCTATTCACAGGAGGCCTTCAGTTCTCCTTTACCCAAATCAAACACAGTTATGCTTTACCAGAATTATCATCAACCCAGAATAACCTCTTCTGTTACCCGTCAGTAGCGTTTAATAACCGAGCTGGTCTGACACGTGAATCCGTAAGAACGCAGAGACATGAACTTATTAATTGATATTTAATATGATAATAATCACAATGCTTAGTTACAGAGAATAACAAAATAGACATACAATATGCACAACAGTTTCTTATAAAATAAAAGGGGAAAACACAGAAAGACTTACACACGAGAACCGTCTTGGCCGGGACAGACCAGAGATCAGGGTCACCTCTTCCGTTTGGAAGTCCCATGAAGTGAACCTCTTGTATGTAACTGCTCCTCTCCAAGTAGCCGCCACCTTTGTGACAGTTTGGAGTCTGGAGAAACACTTCCTCAGAGATCTGGCTTTTATGACCCTCCAAATATGCTGATACTTTTACGACAAGGCCATAAACTGACCAGAGCCCTAGCACGTTCTGCCCCACTACCTTCAAGATATTTCCATGAATTACCAGATCCTGGCCAAACATAGGTCACTCTATAGTTTAATATTAATTGATACCCCTGATATTCACTTGTATCCTGACAACACCTAAGAGTCAGTTAGGTGCAGACAGATCCTCACCTAACTCCTGACCCTAACCCACCCACCCCCCGTTTTTAGGTGCCGAAGGGCTACCTTATCTAACCGTGCCCAGTTTCCTTCTTAAGAAGGAAACTACACACGGACATTGGACCGGATCCAGGCCTACATTTCCTTTACGATTCAACACGTAGCGCATTTACACTGTGGTAATTACTATGCCCTCACCTCGCTCGTACGTACTTTTGTCATTTTACGCTTTCCAAACCCTACCTTTAACTTTTCAAAGCGTAACTCCCGTCGGGCGTAATGGCTGCACGTATTTACGCGCCTAAGCATGCCTATACTGTATGATATAAATGCCCCCCCGCCTCCCAAGGGTAATTACGGGTGTCGTGTGGCTGGCCTGCCCCTTCATTTGTAGTTACGCTCTTGATACTAGGATGGTACGTACGTTCAGAGTTACGTGCCAAAACATCTACCGCAGAACATGGCAAAATAGCGTTTTTACGACTCCGGCTAGCGTAAATACGGATGTGGTTCTGGATCTAGGCCATTGCTTCTCCCCTCCTGCCCTCCACGGTTAATCTAAATCCCTCCCCCCTCCCACTTCTAACTAATCACTCCCCTTTAAAGACCTCACTGGCACATAGATTGCGTAAATCACCTACTAGACATGTATAGTAGGTAATCACAACAGCCACCTGGTCTGTTCTACAATGACTAATGCCCCTTCTCCCACCCCAAATATGACTTATCACCAATGAACTGCCAACACCAAGGCTATTCACAGGAAGTCTTAGGTTCTCCTCTACCCAAATTAAAAACAGTTATGCTTTACCAGAATTATCATCAACCCAGAATGACCTCTTCTGTTACCCGTCAGTAGCGTTTAATAACCGAGCAGGTATGACACGTGAATTCGTAAGAACACAGAGACATGAACTTATTAATGGATATTTAATATGATAATAATCACAATGCTTAGTTACAGAGAATAACAAAATAGACATACAATATGCAGAACAGTTTCTTATCAAATAAACAGGTGAAAACACAGAAAGACTTACACACGAGAACCGTCTTGGCCGGGACAGACCAGAGATCAGGGTCACCTCTTCCATTGGAAGTCCCATGAAGTGAGCCCCGTGTATGTATCATAAACACTTTTTAAAGACAAAACTGCTCCTCTCCAAGTAGTCCCCACCTTTGTGACAGTTTGAGTCTGGAGAAACTCTTCATCAGAGATCTGGCTTTTATGACCCCCCTAATATACTGATACTTTTAGGATAGGGTCATAATGACCAAAGCCCTAGCTCGTTCTGCCCCACTACCTTCAAGGTAATTCCATGAATTACCAGATCCTGGCCAAACATAGGTCACTCTATAGTTTAATATTAATTGATACCCCTGATATTCGCTTGTATCCTGATCAACAAGAGTCAGTTAGGTGCGGACAGATTCTCACCTAACTCCTGACCCTAACCCACCCCCCTGTTTTTAGGTGCCATAGGGCTACCTTTTCTAGCCTTGCCAAGTTTCCTTCTTAAGAAGGAAACTACAAACGGACATTGGACCGGATCCAGGCCTACGTTTCCTTTACGATTCAACACGTAGCGCATTTACACTATGGTAATTACTATGCACTCACCTCGCTCGTACGTACTTTTGCCATTTTACGCTTTCCAAACCCTGCCTTTAACTTTTCAAAGTGTAACTCCTGTCGGGCGTAATGGCTGCACGTATTTACGCGCCTAAGTGCGCCCATACTGTACAATATAAATGCCCCCCCGCCTCCCAAGAGTAATTACGGGTGTCATGTGGCTGGCACACAACCTTCATTCGTAGTTACGCTCTTGATACTAGGATGGTACGTACGTTCAGAGTTACGTGCCGTAACATCTGCCGCAGAACCTGCAAAATAGCGTTTTTACGACTCCGGCTAGCGTAAATATGCTCTGGATCTGGGCCATTGCTTCTCCCCTCCTGCCCCCCGCCCTCCACGGGTAATCTAAATCCCTCCCCCCTCCCACTTCTAACTAATCACTCCCCTTTAAAGACCTCACTGGCACATAGATTGCGTAAATCACCTACTAGACATGTATAGTAGGTCATTTCGCAAGTCTCCGCACCTAAGAAGCTTCCTAGGTGTAAATATAGCACCAAGAGCCCTTTACTATACTTGCAAGTCTTCCAGAATGGCCAGAAGCCTCTCAAAATGCAGTGTGTTCCAGAATAACATAAGAGCAGGCAACCCTCCCTTACGCCTTTGCCCCGCGGCAAGGCTTGATGCCGCAATTTGTAACGTGGAACTTCGCACCCGCAAAGGGCCACAGGCAGAAATCCAGATTGCGGTCTCCCTCAGACTGTCCAACTGGACCCATTCCATTAGGTATAAAACACTCTGCTCCTGAGTTTTCCAACAGTCCGTTGCTATGGTAACCACCTTTGTTGAAAAGGTAAACGTTTTTTCGAATGTAGCTAATTCATTAAAACCAGGTGAGTGACAGTTGTAAGCTCAGGAGCGGAGTATTGTGTACCTAATAAAATGGGTCAGGTTGAAGGGTCTTTTGCCTCCAGCTGATGCTTGTGCAGGAAGACTGGTCGCCCACTCATGCACAAAACAGTCACTTAACAACTGATGAGGGGGTGGCAGCTAATGTCAGCTATCCTTAATAGCCATCTGATGAAACAAACTGAAGTAAATAGGTCATTTCTTGTAACGCAGCAGCCCTCCACAGGGTTTTTGGAAGAATTGCTGCTTTGAGCCGTGTGTAAGGATTAATATTCTTCCCCCACACTCAGCACGTTTCCTGACCCCTCTGAGATCCAACAAGATGGAGGACGGTCTGTACAGCGTTCTGTCTGCATCTGGATTCATGTTAAATTATCTGGAGATGTAGAACACAGAATATCCTTTTATTTTTTTTTATGTTAGCGCACAGAGACTCTGTCTGGAATTCAAACAACATCTTTCCAGCAAGAGGCGGTTTTCATGTTGAGAAGTGTTTGAAAAATAAAGATGTATTCTATTTGACTTGTGGCCGAATTGTGAAAGAGGGGAGATAAAAGGATTACCATGCAGTTATAAGCTCTGCTTCCAATACTGGGTGTCTTGGTAAAGAATTATCGCTCTAAGTGATTTAACCTTACACAGCAGGTACTTCTATTCCAGAAATCTCAATCTAAACCATTAAAGGAACACGAACTGCAAAAATGTGATGTCCTTGGGCCAGATCCAGAACTACGGGCACGGGTGTATTTATGCCAGCCGTAAGCGTAACTTCGGCCTAAAGTACGTTCCGCATATGCGCCCAGCAGATGCTTCCTGTCGTAACTCACGGCGGCCGTAATTGAAAATAGGTCTCCCGTAACATTGGCATAATTACGGTTGAATGGGCGTGCCTATATTACGTTAGCCGTAAATTTAAATCGTACAATATGGGCTGGGTTACCTAGTTATGACCATGCCTCAAACGTTAGGTAATCTGCTGCTGGGAGTAAAACAGGGGATTCCCAAGAAACCCTGGGGAAATATATCAGAAGAGAAGTGCTATCCCGGGCGCTAAGCCTAAACAGTATAGATAAATAACATGGACAAAATATTTATTGCAACCAAATGGTTCAGAAAGTGTAATCAAAAACAAAGAAATGTCATGAAATGCAATGAGCATAAAACACAATAAACACTCTAGTGTCACAGTTCCAGTGTATAGGGGCAGAGTGCTCATTGTCCAAAGGGTGTAAGCCCAAACACACCCTCCAATATGAAAGCCCAGCTTATAAGTTCAGAAATGAAAAAATGTCCAGGAGGACACTGAATGTACATGAAAAAAGTGAAGGCGAATAAGCAGGGGGTCGCTCCGTATAGGAACGTACTCACAGTCACTCCTGGGGCTCCTTTTAGCAGTCACGGGGATCCGCAATGTAAGTCCAAAGCAAGAATTCTCCACTACAACATACACCAACACACGCTGTTCCACATTGTTTGATTATGCCACATTAACGGTGCCTTAAATTCACTATATCTTACTATTTCCATTTATTCTAAGAAAATGGGCGTGTGTCCCTACTGCTAAAGGGCCTTTCTCTCCCAAAAATGGATTGCTTTTGCACGGTGCTCCGAAAAGTAAGTAAAAACATCTAACCCCCAACCCTTTCACTAACCCTTACCCTAACCCTCCCTTCCCAGCAGCCTGACCCTAACCCTCCCTTCCCAGCAGCCTGACCCTAACCTTCCCTTCCCAGCAGCCTGACCCTAACCCTCCCTTCCCCGTAGCCTGACCCTAACCCTCCCTTCCCCGCAGCCTATATGAACTTCCATAAATGGACTTCCTGCATACCATGTGAGGGGTGTATGACCATATATGGAATTCCTGCACACCATGTAGGAGGGTGTATGACCATATGTGGACTTCCTGCATACTATGTGGGGGGGTGTATGACCATATATGGAATTCCTGCACACCATGTGTTAGCAGTCTTCCTTCACCTAGCTGTAGACAGAGGTTTTGTTAATGATAAAAGGCACTGTGTAATGGTATCTGGTAATCCCAACTAGAGACCCCAACAAATAGTTACTCTACCCATCTGACTGGACTTTAACTGCATTAAACAAACATTATACACTGAACATCGCTATAACTACATACTACATAATCCTATGAAAACATCTCACATTGGACATTACTATAACTACATGCTACATAACACTTCTATAATTATGCAAACTTCATATGGTATATGCAAAGTATAATACACACAGACTATATATTCCCAGAGGTCACAGATACAAGTGTCATAATAAATGTATGGATGTCCAAGATGACAGGGTTCCAACAGAAATATGTCAGGGGACCCCTGCCCGTTTATTCACAGCCCTTTTGGACTTTTTGTCTGTATATTGGAAAGTTTGTCCTCAAAGGCAATTTGAGTGATGCTGCTATACTCACCCCTTCACTGAGGGTCTGTATTGTGCATCCATAATAATAAATACGCTCACAACAAAAAAGTTATAGCAGAGACTGTGCGGGAGAAAGGCGATGCATGCTTTGTGGGTTTACTGGGGATGGCTGTCTCAGGTCCTCCCTCTCCTCTGGGCCCTGTATCACACACACACCCGCTACACCCACAGTACACCCACATACTTGAGTCATATAAATTTATATTATAACACAATTATCACAGACCCTCCAGCATGACCCATTCCATTAGGTACAATGGAATCCGCTCCTGAGCTTCCAACTGTCACTCACCTGGTTTAAATGAATTAACGTATATCTAAAAAACGATTTGCTTCTGCAAAATAAGGTTACCATAGTAACTGACCGTTGGAAGCTTAGGAGCAGAGCATTTTGTACCTAATGGAATGGGTCATGTTGGAGGGTATGTTATCACAAACACAACTGTTTATAGGAAGATAAAAGAAAAATGTAGTTTTGAACGCTGCTGGCAGATTTACTAGAACCGCCAATGGGTTGAATTTATAAACACACTTAAAGGGTTAAACTCTGTAAAAAAATGTGTACTTTTACATGATCATTGTGAAACAAAGTGTTTTATTAAGCTTCTATTGCTGGATATAATATGGATGTCTGTAGATATGCACCAGCCTCACAGGGCCAGATTTACTAAGCTGAGGGAAAGGAAATGTGAAGATGTTGCCCATAACAACCAATCAGATTCTATCTGATGTTTTCCAGTACGTAATAGGAAACCGAGAGCTAAAATCTGATTGGTTGCTATGGGCAACATCTCCACTTTTCCTTTCCTGTTTAGTAAAATCTGGCCTACAATCTCTGTTCCCTAAAACCTTTTTAATGGTTTCGACCCACAACATGACATCACACTTTTTGCTTGTGGACATAGGTGCACCCAGAGGGCAAGGATGCCCACATTTCACTGAGCTATGCCAATGGGTTCAAACACTTCAGCAGAAAGTCGCCTTGTCCCCTGCAGTGTGGTGTCTGTCTACGTCTTTCAGTCGTGCTTCTAATCTATTAAGGGTTTGGACCAGGAATATATATATCAGGGTATAAGGGTGAAATATTGGTAATAGCGTGAGCCGCAGGTGCTGGGATTCTGATCTCTAAATGCTCTTTAATCTCATTTTAAGACTTGTCTTCAACATCAGAGAATATCCTGCATCCTATCTCAATGACATCCCTGCTTTCCTCCGCTCTCATGGCATTTTATTGGCGTTAGAGGACGGTAATAAGTCACACGGATCATATGGATTATCTCAGGATTCTTTCGGCTGAATAGATGAAGAGCCGCTCCTGAACCCCCTCCGTTTGTGTCCATTTCCTACCTATCAATCTCTGCTAAGTTGTAAGATGTCCACACACCAGAGACTGATATTTCCCTTTACATCTTTACAATCCGTAGAGGACTAAGAGAGTCTCGGGTCCCATAACAAGTGGGCATCACGACTGCCTACCCCCCAATCTGTCACATGCACAGTGCTGATACTAACTGCTCTATGAGTGCTGAGCATTCTTTATTAATACATTGCCAACAGCTGACAGCTGCATTTCTTCCCCTAAGCTGTAAGCTGCTGGCAAATTCTTTATAAACAGTGTTAAGTACTTATAGACTAAAGACTAGAGTGCAGTGCATTGTCTTAGCTTACCATTGCTTAAAGCTGTCCTCGATAGGTGCAGGGTGGGCTACTGCCCCTCTTTTCCGGGCCTGGTAGCAAAGATACCCAGAGCCACTATCAGGGTGGAACTGCTAGTAGTTTTGTGCCAGAGAGAGTATTGTGCCAATATGTACCTCAGCAGCAGATACCGGCAGTAGGAGACAAACGAGTCACTGTCATCAGTCTCCTACAGTTGACATCTTTAAGAGGCTGCCCATCAGCGGGCTAATGCACAAGGAGAGCTTCTCATAAACAAGCCTTCCCTGTGCATCGTCCCACTGTGAATCCCTCTTGCAGGTCCTATCTGTGAGGTCAGAGCGTGTGATATTACATAGAGGTGGAGTGACACGGCCCAGGCACTGGACAATTCCTGAACCGCACAATGTCTGATGGCAGCCTTGCTCCCACGGTGGATACACCACTGCCCACAACGGAATCCACACTTCCGGTTTCCACCCTTTCCTCATAAATTTCTCTCCTGCCAACAAAGCCAAACAGGACAAAGTACATATAGGAACAAAAAAGTCCACTTATTGGCACAAATTGGAAGGCGGACAGACAGTGGGACAGTCACCCAAAATCCAGAGAGCCCCACTGGAATCGGGACAGATGGGTGGGTTATTAAGGAGGGGCATCCAAATCTGGGACGGGGACAAGATTCAATTTTGTTTCTTTACCACCAGCCAGATCTCCAAATGCTGCCCCTAAGTGACTCACAGACACCATGAATGTGTTACAAACAGTAGAGTCCCCAGAATTCCTAAGCTCCCAGGTTACTTATTATGTATCTGGTGACGGGGATCAGTGAGCCTGCTGTCCCCCTCCCCTTCCTGTTCGGATACCCCTTCATGTAAGCAAACTTGGACAAATCGGAATGTGTAACTCTCTGCACCAGGAGTGTACCATGCATAAAATGGGGAGGCAGCCTTATATGTAGCTCTTACTCAGACTAGATGCTGCTCCTGAGGCACCTTTATGTGCTAGACCAGGGTACCCTGCCCCCACCACCAGGCCACAAAATTAATAATCACCTTACCCTGTCATGGCATTGTGCATGTTGGAGATAGATCACAAAGGCTCCATGAATGAGGCAGGCACCTTGCCACTAGGCTGTCAAGTAACTTTTGTGACTAAGGCCTGCAGATGTGCCCAAAGCCCCTTGGCAAGTTGGACCCAGTAATTGCCTCTCCCTTGTGCCCATACCAGCAACTAGCTTACAGGGGCAGAAGTAGACCATCTTGGGTCCCACAACAAGGATGGCCGCCAACCACTCTATGCATGCACAGATAGCTGGCAGAGACTGGCAACTTATACAGCACTTAGCCTGCCAGTGCTATATATACATTACCAGCCACTGTCAGTTTACAGGCAGCCTTATATGTAGCTCTTACTCAGACTAGATGCTCGTCCTGAGGCACCTTTATGTGCTAGACCAGGGTACCCTGCCCCCACCCCCAGGCCACAACATTAATAACCACCTTACCCTGTCATGGCATTGTGCATGTTGGAGCTGGCAGAGACTGGCAACTTATACAGCACTTAGCCTGCCAGTGCTATATATACATTGCCAGCCACTGTCAGTTTACAGCTGTCATTGCTGGAGTGTTCACCAAGGGTACAAAGTGGCGGGCTGCCACAGGCCCTCCTCGCTCCCAGACCCTGTAGCAGCTGCACCCACATTAATTATGCCACTGCTGGCACCCCAAGTCACGTGCTCCCAACACTAAGGAGTCTTGCCCCAGTTCCACCTAAACTCCACCCTTTCCACCCACAAATTACCATATTTGGTCAAAACTCCACCCATTCTTACATAAAACCCACCCCTTTCACAGATCCCAACTCAGGACAGTCCCGCCAAATGAGGAACATTTGGGAGTTATGCTTTGGACATAGGGAAAAGACTATATTTAACCATGAGAATTGAGACCTCCAAATCCATTATGTGTAGAAGGAGATATCAGAATCTTCAGCCAGTGCCGTGATCTGAATAATTCTAGAAATAATAAAATATTACTTATTTCCATTTTGCAGAAAATTCTCCGTCTCCTCGGATTTCTCTGCCTTGATAAATGTATTTAAGTTTTTCTTTTCATCTTAACGAATTCAAAAACAAATGTTTGCTTGTTCAGCCCACTCACATTCCCCATCTAAACGGATGACAAGGCTAATTAATCTAAATAACGGAAAACAAAGGGGGTGTCATGAATAATTATCAGCAAAATACGAGCAGAGGACCTAAACTTTACTAACACACCCACCCCGACCTGCCTCCTCCTCCACATAGAAGATACTGGAACCCTGAAGGATTTCAGAAAGTGGTGTGGGTAGGTCCAGCTCTCTAGAATTAAAGGCCCAGCTGACCATTTAAGGGCCACAGCTGCAGACAGGACATCTACCAAGCATGTGAAGAGAAGCTTGCAGCCAGGACTGCTGCAATAGGGGATGTGTTACAGGTTTCCAAACAGCATCTGAAGGATGTGGTTACTGGTATAGAAAGTTGGTGTGTGTGTGTGTGTGTGTGTGTGTGTGTGTGGGTGTGTGTGGGT
>WWET01002820.1:38618-48997 GCA_011038615.1 Limnodynastes dumerilii | reverse complement strand
ACCTATTATACCTATTATACCTACTATACCTATTATACCTATTATACCTACTATACCTATTATACCTATTATACCTACTATACCTATTATACCTATTATACCTACTATACCTATTATACCTATTATACCTACTATACCTATTATACCTATTATACCTACTATACCTATTATACCTATTATACCTACTATACCTATTATACCTATTATACCTACTATACCTATTATACCTATTATACCTACTATACCTATTATACCTATAATACCTATTATACCCATCACACCTATTATACCTACTATACCTATTATACCTATTATACCTACTATACCTATTATACCTATTATACCTACTATACCTATTATACCTATTATACCTACTATACCTATTATACCTATTATACCTACTATACCTATTATACCTATTATACCTACTATACCTATTATACCTATTATACCTACTATACCTATTATACCTATTATACCTACTATACCTATTATACCTATTATACCTACTATACCTATTATACCTATTATACCTACTATACCTATTATACCTATCATACCTATTATACCTATTATACCCATCACACCTATTATACCTATTATACCTACTATACCTATTATACCTACTATACCTATTATACCTATTATACCTACTATACCTATTATACCTATTATACCTACTATACCTATTATACCTATTATACCTACTATACCTATTATACCTATTATACCTACTATACCTATTATACCTATTATACCTACTATACCTATTATACCTATTATACCTACTATACCTATTATACCTATCATACCTATTATACCTACTATACCTATTATACCTACTATACCTATCATACCTATCATACCTACTATACCTATCATACCTATTATACCTACTATACCTATTATACCTACTATACCTATCATACCTATCATACCTACTATACCTATCATACCTATTATACCTACTATACCTATTATACCTATCATACCTATTATACCTACTATACCTATTATACCTATCATACCTATTATACCTACTATACCTATTATACCTATCATACCTATTATACCTACTATACCTATTATACCTATCATACCTATTATACCTACTATACCTATTATACCTATCATACCTATTATACCTACTATACCTATTATACCTATCATACCTATTATACCTACTATACCTATTATACCTATCATACCTATTATACCTACTATACCTATTATACCTATCATACCTATTATACCTACTATACCTATTATACCTATCATACCTATTATACCTACTATACCTATTATACCTATCATACCTATTATACCTACTATACCTATTATACCTATCATACCTATTATACCTACTATACCTATTATACCTATCATACCTATTATACCTACTATACCTATTATACCTATCATACCTATTATACCTACTATACCTATTATACCTATCATACCTATTATACCTACTATACCTATTATACCTATCATACCTATTATACCTACTATACCTATTATACCTATCATACCTATTATACCTACTATACCTATTATACCTATCATACCTATTATACCTACTATACCTATTATACCTATTATACCTATCATACCTATCATACCTATTATACCTATCATACCTGTGTCCTTTTGGAATGGTGAAGATGCTGTCAACGCCTTTCTTTGGGGGTTGGTAAACAAGTTATAAAGTCATTTTTGTGGAATTCATACACAACATTAGGTTGGCAATGTATGAAAAATATTTAAAAAATTACTCAACGGGGTAAATTAATCACAATGAGAGATGTGGGGCCAGATTTACTAAGCAGCAGGAAAAGAAAAGTTGAGATGTTGTCCATAGCAACCAATCAGATTCTAGCTGACATTTAGAATGCAACAGGAAAGTGAGAGCTAGAATCTGATTGGTTGCTATGGTTTTCCTTTCCCGCAGCTTAGTAAATCAGGCACTTGGAGTCTGCACAGAAGAGGTGAGTGCACGCCACTGTCACATGTACAGAACCCTACCTTAACTTCTCCGCACGGATCTGCGTCTGTCCAGATGAACCGTTGATTATGCCTTTCCCTGCCTGTCTCGCCGGAACTAGGCACGCGGAAGACAAGTGCCCCCCCCCCCCCCTACCTCTCTNAGCCCCCCCCCCCCCCCATACGAATCTCATATCGTACGGAGCTGAGGCTGGCGGAAGTCCCCTGACTTTACTAAATGAGGATCAAGTCGGTAGGTCGATCGTTATTATTATAAACAGTTCGATACAAACACTAACCGGAACCCACATGCTAACCCTTTCCTTACCGCAGCCTAACCCTAACCATTCCCTTACAGCGTGCTAAACCTAACCCTTCCCTAACACTAACCCTAAAGCCAGCATTAATATTAACATAAGTAAAATACTCACCCATTCACTTCACGTCCAGTAGGTGTCCTCGTTGAGTGCGGAACTGTCTAATAGACATCCCAGGCGCAGAGTTCCAGTTTTGGTATTCCACTGTGCCAAAATGGGAACACACCAGTTTCTGGTAAAGAGCTTTGCTCAGACTGCGTAAAGAGTCCATTGAGCTAATTTATAAGTAGACACTTCTGAAGTGATGAGAAAGCTGTTAACGCGTTTCATAGACTTTTTCTGTTTTTTGTTTTTTTTTTACTTTATGTGCAAGTTTTGTCCCTAAAAGCAAAGCTGTGTTCCTGTGTCTCAGATAATTATGGCCTTGGGGCTTTCCTTGAGAGACGAAAGAAACAAACCTAGTTTTCTTTCCGAGGGTTTAAAGGAAGCTGAGAATATGCTGATGCATTTCATTTTGATGGAAGATGTTGTGAGGATGTTTGGATGAACTCCAGCAGCTGTGTGTTTGAAGAATAGAGAATCAGCTTTGCTCAGCTTCTAAGAGACAAAAGCACAATATAAACGTCTATAAACTTTAATTTTCTTTATTACTTCTGTGTGTTGTATTGGTGTTCCTGGAGAGAGAACACAACTCCAAACATAAGGCGACTAGAAAGCAAAAAAAATCAAAGTTTAGGAACAAAGTTGTCAGGGTAATGCCCAGCAGGGGATTGGCTGAAAACTTTTAGCCTTGGGGGCAAACAGGAGCAAGGGAAACTGCGTGTTCTGTTTAAGTGAAACGCAACGAAGTTAAGAAAGATTCTGAAGCCCGATCTGGCCCGCATGCTTTTAATAGTGTAAATATACATTCTGGAATGGGTACCATATCCAAAAACCCATTTTCAAAAGGTTCCTGCTCTGGTTGGCTGTGGAGAGCAGCGGGTTAAGGTTCTTGTTAGGGTCCAATGAGGGTTAGGAGAGGGTTAGGAATAGGCTGCGGAGGGGGGAGGGTGAAGGGTAGGGTAGAGTTAGATTGTGGGAAGGAAATGGTTAGGGTTAGGGTTCAGAAAACTTATATGACACTGTTACACTGTTATCAATCTCGCGGGAGCCATCTTTTCTGAGGGCAGACTGCCAAAAACTGACCTTAATGCCACAAAGTATTCTGTTGAAAGACAGAGTTTTGTAATTGGCAAATCACATCCATATTAGATCACATTGATAGAGAATTAGGTTTCTATAGCTCAGGGAAAAGAGAGAGGAGTGAGGTAACCATCTGGGACTGGATGTCCATGCTTTGTAGGCGTTTAATGGTTTACAGCAACTTGTCATTATGAAGTCTTAGGCCAGGCTGGAGGGAAGTAGTCAATGTGAAGTAAGGACGCGCCAACTCAACCGAACCCGATCCAGACCAGTATGTATGCACAAGCCACAGGTCATGTCTACGTCCAGTCTGACAATCTACAACCTGTTTCGGACAATGACATTAGAATTTACCCTTGTGATTGCAATAAGAACGGTAAGATTCCGCTTTTGCATTGAGTTAGTTAACAACAACAACAAAATATTGAATTCTAGATTTCTTTTATTTTGAAGCCCATTTTATGCATTATGGGCCAGATCCTGAGCTACGGTTCATCGCGTAGCGTAATTTCAAGGCACTCCCATCGCTCGTATGTACTTTGGCTGTTTTACGCTCCCAAACCCTGCCTTAACTTTTCAAAGCGTAACTACTGAGATACGTAAAGGCTTCACGTACATAAGTGCCTAAGCCACGCCCATACTGTACGATTTAAATGCCTCCCCCCACCTCCGAAGCGTAATTACGGGTGTCATATGAATGTCACGCCCCTTTGTTCATAGTTACGCTGCTGATAGTAGTCTGGTACGTACGTTCAGAGTTACGTGGTGTGACATCTGTCGCGTGCATGTACAGTACATACAAAACAGCGTTTTTACGTCTCCAGCGAGCGTACGTAGCTCAGGATCTGCCCCTATTGTACTATTATACTTTAGTAGCACCCTGCACTTGCGCTTAGATTGCTGGGGAAAGGAAAAGTATCTGTGAATGTAGCTGCGTTGTGATTGGCTGTTTTATGTACTTCCGCAGCTTACTGTATTTGCCTCAGGAACCAAAGGTGCATAGAACTGTAGAGACCATTCAGTAACACCCCTAGGGCATTTGAACCAGAGCCCATACCCAGGTCCGCTATCATGGGGGGGACTGGCAGGAGTTTTGTCCTGGGCCCGGAGAGAGAGAGAGGGGGGGGAGCCAATTATACTCACCCTAGCTCAACATCAGCCACAGGTAAAGGAGGTATCCTACCACTGAATTTGGAGGGGCCTGCAAGGACCTGCTGTGACTCTTAATGCTGGTCTTATGTAACGTCACCCATGATGTCACATCGCCCATATACCAGGGCCCAAAATTTTTGGTAGCTACTCCACTCATGTTCCATGCCCTTTACCCTAGAGGGACCCCGCCAGCTTCATTCACAAAGCTGCTATATTATCAGTAGTGTGCCAAATGAAGCTGCCAGGGCTGTAGCGGCCGTGGTTGATCAGAAGAGAGATCCATAAATCACGAATAGGGACCCCAATCAACCCCCGCCGCTACTACTCCCTGGTATCATCGGATACGGATCTGCAGAACGCTACTAATAATCTATAAATAATCTATAGCGGGCGGTCGTGACTCTGTGTATGAAGCTGGCGGTGGCGGCACTCAGTGCTGACTGCTGATTATAAACCACTAACCAGCAGCTGCAGGCAGTTGGAAAATGCGCAGTTTAGGTGTCGTTCCACGTATGCGCCTAGCAGCCACCGACCTGTGTATGCGCCAAATGAGTGGGAGGGGGTCCCCCAAGGAGGCTTTACCCCAGGCCCCTCCCCTGCTAAGAACAGCCCTGCTTCCAATATTTGCGATCGGTGTTGCGACGCACGGGAGGCATTCGTTTTTCGCATTCACGTCTGGATGAAGCCTCAAGGGACTTCATCTTTTATGCCTCATGAGTCAGGCTTGCAAGAGAAACTGTATTTTCACTGACTGCTTAGCAGGGGTTAAGCTCAGTGTTAAGATTCCGAGATCCAGATTGTTTAATCATTTGTGCTCTGCATTTTATTCCGACTGGTAATGTCACAATCCTTTAAGCCATTTAATTATAATAATCCACTGCGTCTCGCCAAAGGTGCAGTAACGCTGAAGTATCAGATCTCAAAGTGCAGGTACGAGGTAAGCCGGGCGCCTCTTGGGTTTTCTCGTAAGGTTTCGTAAACCTGTATCCTCTGGATGGCTATTGATTTCTAACAGACCTTGAAATGAAAGAGGAGACACAGCAACGTGACTGAAATTTTTGTCACCGTCTGAGTGAATTACTGTTGTGTTGGTGGAAGAGATAAATTGGTCTGTTTATATCATGTTCAAAACAAGAGCTATGGAAGGAAAACACAGCGGGAAAGCCTGTGGTTAGTAGACAAGCCGAACGAGTCTATTAACTGTCACTGCAGCCTCCAGTAACCAGGCTCCGTATGCAGACTACCGAACGTATAACATATACGTCCAGTGTTTAGCGTTTTTCCCTACTGCGCATGCGTAGTAAATTTTTTACGTTATCTGCGCATCTTTTCCTTACGTAGATAAGTAAGGAAAAGATACGTAGATAACGTAAAAAAAAATGGACAACGCATGCGCAGTAGGAAAAACCGCTAAACACCGGACGTATATGTTATACGTCCGGAAGTCTGTACACGGCCGTAGGACTGGAACCTGGGTTTGTTTCATAGTAACGGGAGATGGGGATATAACACAGCTGACACACTATGGAATCACTTATAAAGCCTACTAAAAAATACTTTTCAAATAACTTGGCTTTCAAATGTCATCTGGCATTTCAAAACTGGCTCATGGCAAGGCCATCTTTTCCACGTGGCACAATGGCCAGGTGTCCATAGCCAAGGGTTGACGACTTTTAGAAGCTTCCCTCCGGGAGATCCCAGAGGGAAGCAATAGATGCATGTAGGGGGTGGGGCTTAACGATGCAATTTATGCAAATCCAGTCTTTAAGCCCCGCCCCATTGCTATTATTTATCCCCTTTTTGGGTTTAATAGGGAGGAGACGGGGCTTGATGATGCAATTTGTGTCATCAAGCCCCTCCCAGTCCCTAGCAACACTAGGATACTAGTGTTGCCAGGCAGGGGGAGCAGGACTTGAGGCCGTGGTTTCATGGAAACCAAGAGCCTCAAGTTCCTTGCTGGAGATTTTCCGGCTCTCCCGGGATACCGAGAGAACTGCCCGAATTTTAGGAATTGGCAACCCTGCCATGGCCCCACAAGTTTAGGGGCCCTTGAGCACTGCTGCCCACCCAGAGCAGTCAAGGGCATCTCCCCAGCACTTCCTCTGGGGAGATGGGGTAATCCCTAGGGGCAACCAGTGAAATCCATAGACCACTGCTCCAACTCTTTTTAAACGGATCAGAGCTTCCACTTAGATCCATGCACCATGTGTATGCAGTCACACAGCAACACAGACATATAGGGCCTGATCCAGACCTTTTTTACGGTGGCCGTATGCGTAAGAACGGCATATGTTGCCCAGCATAATCGATGTCTCTGGGTGCCCTGAATCGGGCGTCCGTAACTACAGCGTAGTTACGGACGAAGGGGCTGTAGTTACGGAAGGTAGGCGGGGGAAGGAAGGGAAATTAGGAACTGGAGAGCTGGGTTAAGGCCTTACGATCCTGTGGCCAGCATATTTACAGACTGTTACGCCGGCTGAAGTTAGGGTAGACTTCAGCCGCCGTAACAGTCAGTAATTACGCCGGCCACAGGGGGGTGTCGAGGGAGGGCTCAAGAGCTACGCTGTCCGTACTTACTCTGGATCAGGCCCATAGTGCCTGAACCTAGCCTCAGCTTAACCCAAACCCGTTGCCTAACCATAACTTCAGCCTAACTTTAAGTAGAAAGCTGTAGATCAGGTGTTAGCATCAAGTTGGAAAGTGGCGATCATACAGTACAGAACCGCTGTGCACCCGTCAATGTCGAGCAAGCGTCGCTTGATGCAGCGGTAGTGAGCAAGTGTCTGTGGGACAGGTAAGCCTATACTAGGCAACTGTCCCCCGGAGGATAGCCTCCAGCCTCCTCCCTAATCCCTGTTCTTCAAGTAAAAGTAGAGTCTTTCGGAAAACCGCAATTTCTATAAAGAGATCAATTATTCAGCGTCTTGACAACTCTTGATATCTTTATTTTTATTTTTTTATTAGTTTTAACATTAACACTGTAAAAATGAATAACACTCTACTATACCAGCTACGTATTACTGTTAATCACGACTTGTGATATTTTCAGTCTGCCACCAGGGTTAACATTAAAACAATTTGCGATGTGAAGCTTATCTGCACACTGTATATAAAGATTAGGCGGTTTGTAAACAGATGCAGATAATTGGCTAACGAGCTTTAATCCCTGTCAATGACATCCACCAGCAATGTCAGGTAAAGGGGAGAGAGAACGGCAGGAGGAGCACACTCTAAATTCAAGCCCTGTTACTCGGGAAACTTTTCATTTAATTAGCAGACACATAAAGCAGAGTATTGAACAAAGTCATATATTCAGCTCTGCCAAGGAAGCTGTTGCTGATTAACTTTATGATTTGGGTCCGGATTCACAGATCCGTTATGTAAAGGTATGCAATTATACGCACGTACGTTGCAAGCCAACACTCATGACACGAACGCGTTTTCGTTGCCTTCCGTCTCCATAGAGCCCCCTTATCTCTATGTGTGTATTTACGTGCGTATAATAGTTACGTACGTGCGTATGTAGCTAACCGTGCCCCCTCAAATGGTCATTTAAATCCCCCCCACACCCACTTTCACGGAACTTTGTCCGTACAGATTTCAACCACGTATGTCCCCAAGTGCGATTCACAAGGACGTGCCTAATGGACTTCTGTGCATAAATTAAACGGAAATAGCGTAAATAAAGTTACTACGCCAGCGCAATTACTCCGATCCTAAAAATGCTCACAGAACTCTGCACAAAAACGGATCTGTGAATACGGCCCTCGATCAATAAAGATTTCAGAATTTGTACAGTGTGTAAGGGATTCGTCCAGCTATGCGGAGACAGACGACCCACATCGGACATGGTTGCGGCACGACACTTTCTTACAAAAGACCATCGAACGGCAGCTAAACGGAGGCTCCTGGCAATCGCCGGAACTCTCCATTGTAGAAAGCGGCGGTGATACATAGGACACTACACCCCAACATGACCCGACCACTGGACATGATCATAATACAATTCTATTACACTATACAGACATAGGACACTACACCCCAACATGACCTGATGTGATGCAACTTCTGGAGTTGCAAATAGTAATCTGCTAAAAGGTAGGGTTTTTTTTACCTAACCCTACCTTTAACCCTTTCCTAACCCTAATCCTCCATTTCCTGCAGCCTAACCGTAACCTTCCCCTTTTTCAGACCTAACCCTAATTCTCTATGCCCTGCAGCCTAACCCTAACCCTCCATGCTCCGCAGCTTAACCCTAACCGCCTATGCCCTGCAACCTAACCCTCCATGGCCTGCAGCCTAACCCCAACCCTCCATGGCCCACATCCCAACACCTAACCCTCCATGGCCCAGCCTCCATGGCCCACAGCCTAATACCTAACCCTCCATGTCCCACAACCTAACCATACCATAACCTTCCCCTTAAGCCTTAACCCTACCCTTATAACCGTCACAGCCTAACCCTAATTTACCCGCCACAAAAGCCGCAGCCTGTAGCTGTTGGGAACGGGGAAATAAGTTCCTGTCCCCAATAGCAATTTTCTATCTTTAGATTATTTTGAACAATGAACATTCTCCATTCCGCTGGCGGATATATCATGTTAGAAACAGGACTAGCCGCTGCATCCCCCTATATCGCTTACGGTGTTGTGAACGAATAACTACCATCATGGTTTGCCAGGTCTCAGCAATGCCTATATTGTTGGAACATGCTGGAGTTGTAGTTAACACCTGGAGTGACGTAGCTGGCGTATGCCGCCTTTAGTGCGCCAGTATGGCAGATTTTCCAGAAGGGAATTGAGGTTGTATTCTTGACAGTGCAGCCATTTTATTTTAGATGCACACAAAACTATTGGTCGGCCCTGCATCGCCCTCTACATGTAAAGGGGAAGGTAGGCAGTTAGGCTCCTTTTGCACATGTGCTTATTCCAATCTTAGCAGTGTATGGGCTCAGCCTTCAGGGCCCTTATATAATTTCATAGGTGAACTGGTAGAGTGCCCTGGTAAGCACCGTGCCCTTTTGCTGTACTTACTATGATGACCAGTCTCTCTGGGTATATTAGGTGCAATATGACTGGTGATTTTTTTAGGGAGGAGGGTTACCACCGCTTTTTCAGTAGCCCTGTCAGCTGATTACCTGTGCAAGACTTCTTTATTTTCTTGCACTATAACGGGGGAGGAGGACTGGGGTCACAGCGGTGGGGCATGTAAGGATCTGGGGGCATGGCTTTGATGCATAGGGTGGAGTTTAGTACTACAACAGGAACATTGTATCAACTATTGCTTTGGGGACTTCTACAAAAGGTGCATTTTCTGATATCTAGGATTGGACAGCGCCACATACCTAGTATGGATCTGGATCCAGAGTTCCATACTGGGAGCAGGCCGGGACAGGGCGAGATGTAAAAAGCGACTGCAAAATGTGGGAGGGGGCAAAGTATGTGAATTGTAAAGTGAGGGCGTGCTAAGTGCCCATTGCTGTACCCGGACTTCCAATCAGTCTGAAGGTAGAGGTCTTGTTTGGAATTCCTTATTAGATGGGGTAGTGGTACAGTGGGACTCTGGCATGGGATCATCACAGACACTGTGAGCATTGAGAGTGGCGGGGTCAGAACTCTGGGTCACAAGCAGGAGGCAGAAGGATGGCTGTACACATAAGGAGTGGACAGAATTATATATATATATATATATATATGTGTGTGTGTGTGTGTGTGTGTGTGTGTGTGTGTGTGTGTGTGGGTGGGT
>WWET01002820.1:9246-30984 GCA_011038615.1 Limnodynastes dumerilii | reverse complement strand
TATACAGACATAGGACACTACACCCCAACATGACCCGACCACTGGACATGATCATAATTCAATTCTATTACACTCTATACAGACATAGGACACTACACCCCAACATGACCCGACCACTGGACATGATCATAATACAATACAATTCTATTATACAGGCATAGGACACTACACCCCAACATGACCCAACCACTGGACATGATCATAATACAATTCTATTACACTATACAGACATAGGACACTGCACTCCAACATGACCCGACCACTGGACATGATCATAATACAATTCTATTACACTATACAGGCATAGGACACTACACCCCAACATGACCCAACCACTGGACATGATGGCCCGTATCTTGTCGTTACGTAGATTGCGTATGATGCGGTCTTAATAATACAATTATAGTAATATAACAATTTATTCTATTTATTACTGAAAAATCTTTGCAATGCTATAGATAGAAGGTGAACAGGGCACAGACAACAGCAATATATATGATGCAGACAGCAATAAAAATACATAATTACACTAAACATTATAATTAAAATGGCAGTAAGCTACTAATTAGCACATTATACCCCAGGAAAAGGAAAAGAAGATGTTCATTAAATAGACACTGAGTGTAAATAAGTCATTTCCCAGGAGAAGCGGATGGTGCAACAGTAAAGGAATAAGCAAGAAAGGAGGGTCCTGCTGTATAGTGAGTTAGGGGGAGATACAAGACCAGATTATTCCGTATGGTAACCTCAGCTGTGGAGGCCATTGTACAGTATTGCTGATTCACAGCCCTGCATAGAGCATGGCACTCCTCCATGGGCACTCCCTCTGGGCACTCTCCCCTGGGCACTCCACCCTGGGAACTCCCCACTGAGCACTCCCCCACCTGGACACTCCCCCCGGGCACTGGAAGGGTTTCTGTGCGGAATACTGAATTGTACATAAGAGCTTAGCCCCTCCCTTTCTGTTCCATTTACATGCCTCTGCCCACCCCCCATACTTATCTCTTATGCATGAAACGTGGGCACGCCCCTTGTGCGGGGGTTTAGATCCACCCGGAGCACAACATCGGTTGAGAGCAGGGGCGGATTGGGATCTTGAAGTGGCCCTGAAAAAAACAATCTGCAAGAGGCCATGTGTAGACGGGATCAACTATTGGTGGGGTTCAAAAATTATGTAAACTGAATTAGTAGAGAATAAAGAACCTACTGACTAGTATTTCACATACCAATAAAGACATTTCTAGAGACCTCTATGCAACGCAGCTAGTCACTGCCACCCCAGTGACCACCCCCCGAAACACAGAGCATCCTAGTGACCACCACCCAATACAGACTGCATCCTAGTGACTACCTCCCAATACATACAACATCCTAGTGACCACCACCCAATACAGACAGCATCCTAGTGACCACCACCCAATACATACAGAATCCTAGTGACCACCACTCAATACATACAACATTCTAATGATCTCCATTCTATACAGACATCATTTTAGCAACCACCACCCATGACAGCCAACATCCTAGGTTTCTTTAAATTATAATAAGGAGCTGCTGAGTGGCCTCCAGGGGCCACCGGCCTATCGGGAAAATTCCCTGTAAGTCCTATGGCCAATCCGCCCCCGGTTGAGAGCACTCCATTGCGGATATGGTACAATGTATGCGCAAAACCTTTTTTTTTTTAAAAAGAACCATTTTCAGTTGACCTTTTTTTTTTTAAAAAGAACCATTTTCAGTTGCGATCTGGCTGGGAAATCAATTGCTTCTGACTCGCAGATGCACGGATGAAGGAGATTTAGGGGGGAATGGTAAGTATGAATGTAACCCCAACCCAAGTGTGGGTCTCCTATTTCCAAAGGACCGCTCGGCTGGGATATCAATTGCTTATGTCTTGATGAGGCATAGCAATCGATCCCCCGGAGCACCGAACACGCTGTTCCGAAAGGTGAGTTTCCCCCAACCCGCTCCCTAACCCAAACCCTAATTCCTATTTCGAGCGAGCGTACGACCGTTTTTTGCGTATTTTCGTACGAAAATTCGCACTGCGCATGCCCAGTATGACAGCTTCCGGTCGGCTGGACGACATGAGCGTATAGCGTTCGTATTGTGTGCGAAATATTCGCTCGAGGGGCGTGCGTTCAGTACGACGGTCGCCTGGGCGCTCGTTTTACTACACGGAGGCGGGGATAGCCATTTAAATTGTACAGTATGGGCGTGCTAAGCCCGTACGCTTTGCGTAATATGTGCGAAAATTCGTATGGCCGACGGGAGTACCTAGGGTAGGGTATAGCCGCCGTAAGCAGGTACTTTACAATGGGAGTGTTAGGGGCGTGCATGTTTATACGCACGGTCGAATGTACGCATTCGCCCGTCGTGCGAAAATTTCGCAGCTCTGGATCAGGCCCCAAGTCTCCAGCGGCGTCGCTTTCAAAAGTGAATGGGTGAGTAAGCGAATCGCACGCTCACCCATTCATAGCGGGCACCCATTCTGAGAGAGCTCGCATTCGAAATAGGGACAACCGGAAAACAGCTTTCAGCTGTCCCTAATTCACAATGCGAGCCTTCGCAGCAGGGACTCACACCGGCCTATCCTGACCCTACACTCCTGTATCCTCCACCTCATCTAACTCTGATTGGCTGCTCCTCTATCTCAATCCTTGTATTCTTCTCACCTTTCCTAATCCTAGCTAGCCCTCGGCTCTCCGTGCTGTCACTACCTTTCTGCTAACGAACCTTATTATCACTAAATGATGAATATTTGGAGATGCTTTTAAAGCATTCAGAGACTGCTCCGATTTTCTATAACTTTATATACTGCGGAGCTTCAGCGACATTTAAATAATCGTATCTCCATGCATGCTTGACTATGTTCATACAATGCATAATTATTATCTATAGTCATTAAGAACATTACTGATGTTTATCACTGCTAATTAGGACAGATTCTTTAATAATTACTCTGTACTCAACATATGACAT
This sequence comes from Limnodynastes dumerilii, assembly GCA_011038615.1. Taxonomy (NCBI): domain Eukaryota; kingdom Metazoa; phylum Chordata; class Amphibia; order Anura; family Limnodynastidae; genus Limnodynastes; species Limnodynastes dumerilii. The sequence continues at coordinate 28,002 of WWET01002820.1, read as the reverse complement.
ACAGTTTTAATTATACTCCTAGATTACATTCATTAAATGGCCATTAATTTACACACAATTTATGTCACTTTCCACATACAGGGAATGTTAATTAAATTTGGTTTTATGTGGTCGTATTATTTCTGGCTGTTTACCAGTTTGGTTGTGTGATACTGTTATTACAGCGTGTTTCATACATTCTAATGTCATCATTTCTGAGGGGTGCATATACTGGGAGGACCCAGGCTGACCTCCAGGCAGGGCAGCGAAATGCAGTAGTTGAAGGGGAGGAGGCGGAGCTAGTGGGTTGTGGGCCCTGGTGCAAAAAACATGCTTTGGCCCTGATGCTGTCCCAGATAACTCGTGGGGAGCTTCAGCGGTGTGGTGATGACAGCTGTGGGCCCTTGTATCAGCATGGGCAATGGGTCAGGCAGCGGGGACGGGAGGGTTAGGGTTAGGCTGCGGAGAAGGGAGGGTTGGGGTAATTGAAGGGGAGGGTTAGGGTCAGAATTAGGGGAAGGGTTAGGGTCAATTTTAACACTCACCTTTCGGAGCACTGTGTTCGGTGCTCCGGGGATCGATTGTTGTGCCTTATCGAGGCATAAGCAATCAGTATCCCAGCCGAGAGAATGGCTCTATCGAAACCCACACCCCCCGGTATCCCCCTGCCTAGCAACACCACCATTCATAGTGTTGCTAGAAAATGGGCAGGACTTGATGATGTAATTAGCATTTATGCAAACTTTATTTGAATAAATCTCATCATTAAGCCCTGACCTTGTACCAGCCTCTATCTCTTTCCTCCTAGAGGGAAGCAACGAGAGGTCGGCAACCATGCTGGTGGACTTGCTATTGTGTGCTGTGCTGTTCTGTGCTGTGCTTCATTTGATGCCATTGGGCCTGATCCAGAACTACGCATCGGAGTGAATTTACGCGTGGCAGAGACGTAAATGCGTAGTTTAGAACGCACTGCGCATGCACACCATAGAAAATACGCACATTCACGTAGCGTAATTGTGAACGTATGGGCCTACTTACGCGTGGGCGTACCTAATTTACGTTCATCCAAAATACGTCTGAATTACGTGAAGTAGGCGGGGGGTGATATTTAAAGTGTACAGTATGGGCGTGCTAAGCTGCATAGATTCACGTAGTCTATACGTCCGTTAGCGGATGTACGCAGTTACGTGTGAAAAAGTTAAGGTAGGGTTTGGGCAGCGTATCTTGACAAAATACGTCCGTGCAAGGGGTGTGCCGAGGGGAGTGTAGCGACCTTACGTGCACGAAAATACGCTCCGCGAATAAACGTACAGCACACGTAGTTCTGGATCTACCCCATTATTCTTATGTGTTGGGAATAATCCTGTTTAGATCCCATGTACTCCATGTCTGAGTGATCTAATGAACCTGTGTCCTCACAACTGGTTAATGTGGAGACTGTAGATTACTGGCTTTTTTTTATATATATAGAAAAGATAAAATTAGGTGACACGTCAGCTGATTAACAAGAGACCAAAAGGTATTCTTCATTTCTGTCTCCATTATTGAAGTCATGCCAGTCTTTGATTACATCTTGGACTCCATGAAAATGGCCGCTTCCATAGGCCTCAGTGGAACTGAATCAGCATCAGGGAGATTGCCAAACACTCAGGGAGTCAGGGAGATCCCTCACTCTTCAGGAAGTCAGGGAGATCACTCATTTTTAGGAGAGTTTTCCTGACATCCAGGGAGAGTGGTAAACTATGATAAGCAGTAGTGAAGATTTTTTCTTGCATGTAAAGGACACAGCTTGACCCTGAATTTTCCTGGTTATAACTTTCCACCTGGTTTCCTCTTATTTTCAGATTGTTCATTATGCCTCCATTTCCAATAATATAGGCATGTATTGCATTGTAAAGTCTTTCTTTGGGTTAAAATGTTTTTAATGACCTCCAAACTATATAATTTTGCACCGTGGACGAAGTGGAAATTTAGAAGTGGTGGTATGGAAATGTAGAAATAATAGAAGTGGATGGAGATTTACAGCGTTTCAATTCAATCAGTAGGAGAAGTGACAATATGACATATCCCCATATACCCCCTCACTACGAGCCCTAATTTTCTAGCAATTTCAATATCTGTTACATGACTCTTCCTAATATCTATTATTCCCCTCTAAGCTCTACTATCATGTATAACCCTCATTAATAAGCCTTCTCTGCTTTACCCACAATTCATTGTCCCATATTCCATCGATAATTGCCGGAGAATGGGAAAAATCTGCTTCTATTGTTCCCCTCTGTGTCGCTCTCGTCCTCCCTGTCTCCTGCACAGTGGAGAAATGTGGACTGAGGATAAAAATACATTCTATTATATTTGTAGCCGGTAGCCTGAGGCAATTAAGAAGAGCCTGAAGGGGCTGGAAAAGCGGAATACGGAGATTATCTCCTGTATATGTGGCTATCCTTCCTAAAGAGGCCAGATACAGACCACTTGGGAGGGTGCAAGAACAATATGAAATCAGTACATTACTTTCTTTTCTACCTGTCTCCCGGTACAGACTATTAAAATGATATAAGCGCCGAAAGTCATGATATTAATCTGTCCAATAATAATATAATGATTTGAAGCCCCCTCAGGCTCTAACAGTAATATCCTGCTCCATTTAGTTATTTATTTATTTATTACAAGTATGTATAGCAGCTTGAATATAGCATTTTAAAAAGTGGTAGTAACAAAAATCGCATACTCGTCCGTTCACATTCCACCGTGCCATCGCTGGGGACTTAGGGTTAGGCTGCGGGGGGACTTAGGGTTAGGCTGCAAAGGGGAGAGACTTAGGGTTTGGGTTAGGGAGTGGGTTGGGGGAAGATTACTTAGCTGTTCGGTGCTCCGAAGGATCAATTGTTATGCCTCATTGAGGCATAAGCAATCGATAGCCCAGCAATGTTAGCTAGAATCTGATTGGTTGCTATGGGCAACATCTCCAGTTTTCCAAACCCGCAGTTTAGTTAATCTGGCCCCAGGTGAGTAACAAGGCACCAATCAGATATAGAAACTCCACAGGCTGCAGCAATGGCTGCTAAACAATGACTGGGGAATGGTATGAGCGAGGATTGTCCTGATAATAATGTTATGTATGAGATGAGACAGCAGAAGATGGCAGAGGGGTGACTGAACCCTGATTAATTTTGGTAAATGATAAAATATGACTATATACTGCATAACATTGTGATTGGAAGACAGTGATTATTAATGTACAGGACTTCTGTTACATTGCTTTTATGTAAGAGGTAAATGTATGTTTTCATTGTTAATGTGATGATGTTATTGCTGAACACTGATGGTTGATTTCCCTGGACATCCTATTAAAGAGCCATTGAAAAGCAGAAATGTTGGTATTTTGTGCCAAATACAATAATAAACCAGGAAGTCTTGAAAACTGATATATCTGTGTGTGCTGAAGAGCGGGTGATCTCCCTGACTCCCTGAAGCGTTGGCAATGTCCCTGATGCGGATTCAGTTCCAGAAGTTATTGTAGTGCTGGACAGGGGGCCAGGTTTAATGATGCGGTTTGCATATCTCATGTCATTAAGACACTTTGGTCTCTTGCTAATCAGCTGCAGTGTTGTGAGTCCCCGCTGCGAAGAATCGCATTGCTAATTAGGGACAGCCGAAAGTTGCTTTTCGGCTGTCCCTATTTCGAATGAGGGATCCATTCAGAATTTTTTTTTATGAATGGGTGAGTATGCGAATCGCATACTCGTCCGTTCACATTCCACTGTGCCATCGCTAGGGACTTAGGGTTAGGCTGCGGGGGGACTTAGGGTTAGGCTGCAGAGGGGAGAGACTTAGGGTTTGGGTTAGGGAGTGGGTTGGGGGAAGATTACTTAGCTGTTCGGTGCTCCGAGGATCAATTGTTATGCCTCATCGAGGCATAAGCAATAGATAGCCCAGCCAGTTCAGACGTGGCTGTGAGCGAACGGCCTTATCTAAATAGGACCGTTTACAACGGGGACGCACACTCCAGCTGCAGTGTCACCTACTTATCTTTTCTATAAAGATGGAGAAGTCAGCGGATCCTATTCACAGTCTCCACATTAATACTGAAAGTTTTTATTCGCTGACAATATAACGATCAATAAATACTGATGCCGCCATATTTATTGATGAATAGTTTTCCTGGCAGTGCTAGACACACCCACGGGTGGGGCTATTCACAGGACACACCCCTTTTGTGGTACAGGACACACCCCTTTAGTGATAGCATAATACTATCACAATCTTCCAGACATTCATTTGCAATTTGTCAACTATGCTGTAAATTAGGTAGAATTAACACTATTTCTCCTGTTAGAAATGATTCTTTTATATGACTTACATTCACATTGTTATACATATAGATCACAGCACCATAGGAACCTGTAGCTTAATACATTCATTTAGCATGTCTATTTTCTTATTATATAGCCTAGCAACTAAACAATTAATCAATTTGCAGACAGCCTAAAAAAAATCATTAAAAAAAAAATCATTAAATGATAAGCAGAGTGTGTTATACATTTGCCGAATCCACTTCGGAGGAATATGTCAGCGTTATAACCTCAGCATTGATTCAATATAATGTGACACCAGATCCACGTCTCCTGTTTACTCAAATAGAAAATGTTACTTGTGTTGTGGGTCAAAGCACTGGAAACATTATTGATCTGTGATATGATTGATTAATTACCAGGCATTCATCAGAAGGTGAGAGATGTTTCAGCAAGGGATTTGCAATAATAATCTCATGTTATCGGGTTGCATGTCTCCTGCATGTTAAGGTCTGTCTGCGTGTTATTATAATATAATAAATGATACAATAAAGTTATATACGATGCAATATAATCCAGACTTAAGTATGCTTGAAATGAGTTACTCCTAGGATAAACCATGTTGATTTAAGGGGGAGTCAAGTTAATATTGTATTTTTTAATTTGTATATTGACCAGCTTTACTATCACAAAGGCCTGAAGGAGTGTTTGTTTGGACACATACGCAGGTGACTGGGTGGGCCATGCACGCCCAGTGACGGGGGGGGGGGGGGGACCGCCGCTGTGACCGCCCCCGAGGTTCAGAAGGATCCCTGCAATCCACTATTGAGGAGGGATGGGGCCCCCAAAAGCATGGGTGAATGGGGGCCCCAACATTTCTGTTGCCAGGCCTGGGGTCATGTGGCTCTTATCTACCTATAGGGCATTGAGTTATTGGGATGTCTTGCCCTAAAACCAATAGAAGCAGATTCTATAAATTACCAACAGCAGGATTAAAAAAAAAAAGGGGGCATAAATTTGTTAAGTTGGAATTAGATGGACTATACGATTTGAGGTAGAGATAGGTGGCACTGAGAGCAGGTGGGGGAGGTCAGCTTATGTAAACAAACTATAAGTGGACAGGCATTCCCTGTACTTGGCGCCCCCGTCAAGATCATGGGCAATGCACAGGCTCTAACTACCTTCACATACAACACCACGGTTATAACACGGACCCAGCCCGGTTGCAGTCCCTGCATAGAATGAGGGATTTCCGAAATAGGGGCATCCGAAAGTTCTTTTTCGGATGTCCCTTTTTCAAATACCCCCTCCATTTTTGAATTTTTTTTTCAGAATGGGTGAGCATGCCACTCGGCATACTCACCCATTCCTTTTCGGAAACACCGCAGCCGCTACCACAGGACCCGCACCACAGAAAAGCTGAGTACCCTCTCCAGGGTTAGGGTCAGGCTGCAGGGAAGGGAGGGTTAGGGTCAGGCTGCAGGGGAGGGAGGGTTAGGGTCAGGCTGCTGGGAAGGGAGGGTTAGGGTCAGGCTACGGGAGGTTGTCGGTTAGGGTCAGGCTGTGGGGAAGGGAGGGTTAGGGTTAGAATTAGGAGAAGGGTATTGTAGTGTTTAAGCTTACCTTTCGGAGCATCGTGTTCGGTGCTCCGTGAATTGATTGCTATGCCTCATCGAGGCATATGCAATCAAAATCCCAGCCAGTCTGAAACTGTCTGTGAAAGAACCCATAGGGAATGACTTCCTAATTCCAGTGGAGGGTTGTGCCTACCATGACTCAAGGATAGCCTGATCCACACCTTTTCCCTTTTCCTTTGTGCCAAATTTAATGCTATGCCTCATCGAGGCATATGCAATCAAAACCCCAGCCAGTCTGAAACTGTCTGTGAAAGAAAGGCCCTATTTCGATTTCTGGGGACCCACACCCGACCCAGCCATAGGGAATGACTTCCTAATTCCAGTGAAGGGTTGTGCCTACCATGACTCAAGGATAGCCTGATCCACACCTTTTCCCTTTTCGTTAGTGCCAAATTTAATACTGAACCCCCCCCCAAACCACTATTGCCAACCTATGTCCGTCTACAGGAAGCAGAACATGTTAGCAAACAATAAAATAAGTGCAGGAAAAAGAGACAGAGCTTCCTGTCAAGACAACTTATATGCCCTCTAAACCCCACCCCCTTTCACCACCAGTACAACCACTAGTCCACTCTGATTGGCTATTATTTTTAACCTCTAGAGTGCCTTACAGTCAGTGTCACACAGCCAGGTGTTTATGGGCCTTCATGTCTATTTGGCAATCAGTTTTCTTTTTCGGCAGAGACAGGAGTTGAGTTAAGTGCAATTTTTTCCATCTGTTACTTTAGCTAAACATCTGATATTTTCTCTGTGAGCTGCAAGATTAAACACATGATGTGATGTCAGGGGATGTCCCATTTCAGATGCACAATACAATCTGCCCTTTAAAGTACTGATCAGAGAACCTGTACTGGATGTAATGGGGACATTGCGGGTCATTTTGTTTTTTTATCTGTAAATCACAGCTCATTGTCTGGCCGTGTGCTGGTATTAGCTGTGCTTCCAGATTGTCTTTATTTATGCTTTATTTGCTATGATTTTCCAGTACTTCATATTGACCATCATACCATCATACCATCATACTATCATACCATCATACTATCATACCATCATACCATCATACTATCATACCATCATACCATCATACCATCATACCACCATACCACCATACCAGCATACCATCATACCATCATTCCATCATACCACCATACCATCATACCACCATACCACCATACCACCATACCACCATACCATCATACCATCATACCATCATACCACCATACCATCATACTATCATGCCATCATTCCATCATACCATCGTCATACCATCATACTATCATACCATTATCATACCATCATACTATCATACCATCATTCCATCATATTATCATACCATCATACCACCATACCACCATACCATCATACCATCATACCACCATACCACCATACCACCATACCATCATACCATCATACCACCATATCATCATACCACCATACCATCATACCAGCATATTGTCATACCACCATACCATCATACCAGCATACCATCATATTATTATACCATCATGCCATCATATTATCATACCACCATACCACCATACCATCATACCACCATACCATCATACCACCATACCATCATACCATTATACCATCATATTATCATACCATCATATTATCATACCATCATACCAGCATACCACCATACCATCATTCCATCATATTATCATACCATCATACCATCATATTATCATACCATCATATTATCATACCATCATACCATCATATTATCATACCATCATACCATCATATTATCATACCATCATACCATCATACTATCATACCATCATCATACCATCATCATACCATCATTCCATCATACCAATCATACCATCATATTATCATACCATCATACTATCATACCATCATACTATCATACCACCATACCACCATACCATCATACTATAGCTGAATGCAGACTAAATGCAATTGCATTTTAGAAAGTGGTGGAGATGCGACTCCTGCAGTCACTAAAAAAATTAGTGTTTAACCTAACCCTCCCTTTCCTACCCCTAGCCCTCCCTTTCCTAACCATAACCCTCTCTTTCCTACCCCTAACCCTCCCTTTCCTAACCCTATCCCTCTCTTTCCTACCCCTAACCCTCCCTTTCCTACCCCTAACCCTCCCTCTCCTACCCCTAACCCCCCTTCTTCAGCCCTAACCATAACTCTCCATGCCCGGCAGCCTAACTCTAACCCTCCATCCCCTGTAGCCTAACTCTAACACTCCCTTTCGTAACCCTCCCTTTTATAATCATAACCCTCACTTTCCCGCAGCCTAACCCTAACCCTCCATGCCCTGCAGCCTAACCCTACATCCCCTGTAGCCTATCCCTAACCCTCCCTTTCCTAACCATAACCCTCCCTTTCCTAACCATAACCCTTCCTTTTCTGCAGCTTAACCCTAACCTTCCCCTCCATGCCGGCAGCCTAACTCTAACCCTCTATCCCCTGCAGCTTAACCCTAACCTTCCCCTTCTTCAGCCCTAACCATAACTCTCCATGCCCGGCAGCCTAACTCTAACCCTCCATCCCCTGTAGCCTAACTCTAACACTCCCTTTCCTAACTCTCCCTTTTATAATCATAACCCTCACTTTCCCGCAGCCTAACTTTAATCCTCCATGCCCTGCAGCCTAACCCTCTTCTTTGCTCTGTTCCTACTCTCCACTCTGCTCTCTCCTCTGCTCTGTTCCTGCTCTCTCCTGCTCTCACCCGGTGTCTACTCTGCTCTGTCCCTGCTCTCTCCTCTGCTCTGTTCCTGCTCTCTCCTGCTCTCACCCGGTGTCTACTCTGCTCTGTCCCTGCTCTCTCCTCTGCTCTGTCCCTGCTCTCTCCTCTGTTCTGTCCCCATCTTCTCCTCTGCTCTGTCCATGCTCTCTCCTTCACTCTATCTCTGCTCTCTCCTCCTGTTAACCCTGTTGACCCTTTAGTCTAGCTAACATACTACACCCCACGTAGGACTTCCGACAGTCCTTGTATCCTTAATTTACAAACCAAAGCTATTATGAGGATACAACATGGAAAAAAAACATTTTACTTATCGCCACAGCAGCATGATCCCGGGTGTATTATTAAGTCCCAGACAAGGAGTTAATCTTATATTGTAATCTCAGAATAATGCCTATAATAATTATACTTCTCTAGTCCTGTATCCCAGATGAATTTTAGCAATCCGGGGAAGGAACACATTCAATTTGTTGCACCGTATGAAATTGGAGACCATGTTTTGACATTTTCTCTGCTTACTTGAAAGAGCCAACGAGTCTCCAACTCATATTTGCAATTATCTTTCGGCAATGTGGGTGACATTTCAACACAATTGTGGCATTTGCGGAGCGCAATCAACTTCTGGGAGTTTTTTTGTTCTGTGCTAATAACTTAGACAAACTTCTAAAAATAGTCCCCGTCTCAGTTTATCATTATTTACAATTCATTTTAAAATAGTAAATGCAGTTTTTTTTTTATAATGAATAGGTCAGAACCAGTAACTTCATTTGCTGCTGGTGACACATAGCACTGAATCCAGACCTTAGCACACACAGGAGGCCATGATCCAGACTTAAGACAAGGTTGACGACTTTTAAAGGCTTCCCTCCTGGAGATCCCTGAGGGAAGCCATAGATGCATGCAAGGGGTGGAGCTTAACAGTGCGATTAATGCAAATTGCGCCATTAAGCCCTGCCCCTGACTATTAATGACCCCTTTCAGGTTTTCATAGGAATGGGGGGTGGGGCTTGATGACATAATTTGCGTCATCAATTCCCTCCCTGTCCCTAGCAACACTAGTAAACTAACTCAGCTGACTTACTTGGTCAGGACCCGGCCTTAACATTTCCTTGCTTATCTATGGTCGTATGTAATACCTTGTTGTACGTAAGTGCTTCACCCAGCCGATACGGTACACTCTAAGGGCCTGATTCAGAGATCCGAAACTAACGATAGTTCCGTGCGTATATTTAGGGTCGGATCGATTTTGCATCAACTGCGCATGCGTAGTAATAGTGATACGCCATCTACGTTGAAGTTAAGGTCAGAAATGCCTTAAGGTCGGACTTGTGAATCGGGCGGAGACTAATGCGACCCTAAGTGCGGCGGAAATATACGGACCTAAGGATTTGCATAGAAATGGGCGGGGGAGGCATTGAGATGAGGGAAAGTGGGTGAGCTTACAGAGTTAGGACCGGTAATATACGCAACTAATACACATAAGGACGGAAGTGAGTGCGGCCAGATAGGGCAAGTCTATGCAGGTGGAAGTTTAGGTCCGGCCGGAGGTAGCGAGGGGAGTGACTGTTTTTTCTGGCGGGTGTAACCTGCTCCGACCTGCCACTTAGATGCGTATATTTGCATCTGTATATTTATATATATTGTATATTTAAGTACCTCCCCTTCCCGCCTACATTCACTAACTCCAGCGTATTTCCGGGATTCGTTTTTTTGGCACGCCACTTTGTGCGCTTATACGCAAATGGTACGGACGCCTGATGCATGCTTAAGAAGTTACGAAGGTAAACATCTGCCACACGCATGCGCAGAATGTTCTAACCGCCGTTTTTACGCTTGCGGCCGGCGTAACCACGCGAGCGCCCGTAGGTCTGGATCAGGCCCAATGTGTATATTTGGCCATGCGTAGTGATGTCACAACCTATTGTAAGGCTCTTTGCTCGTACGTAAACAAGTTATATACAGATCAGCGTTCCAATACGTAACATCTGGTACGCGCATGCGCAGCACGCTTACCCACAGCCCGACTTACGCACGCAGTCTGAATAAATCAGCTATTGGGGTAGATCCAGAACTAAGTTTGTCTTATGTTTATTCGCGTAGCGTATTTTCGTGTGCGTACCTTCTATACACTCCCCTCGGCACACCCCTTGAATGTACGTATTGTGTCAAGATACGCTTTCCAAACCCTACCTTAACTTTTGGCAACGTAACCGCAGTGATCCGCACACGTACGTATGGCAACACGTATTTACGCAGCTAAGCACGCCCATACTGTACACTTTAAATACAATCCCCCGCCTACTTAACGTATTTCAGACGTATTTTGGACTTACGTAAAATTGGCACGCCCACGCGTAAGTACTTACGTAAAATTGGCACGCCCACACGTAAGTATTTACGTGACACATACGTGAATGGCCCATACGTTCACATTTACGCTACGCTACTGTGCGTATTTTCTATAGTTCACATGCGCAGTACTTACCAAAAGGCGATTTTACGTCTCCGCCACGCGTAAATTCGCTCACAAGCGTTGTTCTGGATCTGGCCGATTGTTATTAAGTCCGGCCCAGTGTTTGTAAGCCTCCGCAGTGTATATTCAGGGTAGTGCACTCCCTTGCACTTTCGATCTCTTATGCCCTGAATCCTACCTTTTATGCACATGCCCCATAATGGAGGATCATACGCAAGGGCTTTGCCAAGCTCTTACTGTACAATATAAATACCTCCCCTCGCCCACCATGCATACACGCTTTGCACAATGCAGATCGACGCGCTCCGCCGTCAGAATGGGTTACTTTGCGTAATTCAGAATCGTTTGTACTGTGTTTCCGATGTGTAATAGCAATTATAATTCTGAATGTGAAAGTTTCCCTGTCACACGAAATTCTACAGAAGGATTGGCGAGAGTGATGGGTCGCTAGGTGTCAGTGTTGATCCTCACTGTATTTTTTGCATACATGCCGCCTCCCTCTTGCGTACAATGAGGCTCAGAGACTGCGTCTCATTCGAAGATGCTCATTTCATGGCATGGTGGCAAAGTTAGATTGATGTCCATTGGTTAATCATTAAAGGTTTCTTCATTTACCAATTAGCAGCTGCTGGCTCAGACAATAAAAAGCTGACGTCACCCATTCATTTTACAGGATGAGTCACCCATTCTCATCCTGTGCGTTGAATGGCTGATGACGTCACTGACATCACCTATTCAGTGTCCCACAGAAAAAGAGTATGCGCTCTTTCTGTAGGACACTGAATGGGTGATGTCAGCTCCATTGTCTGATCTCTGTAAGAAGCCATTAGCAGCTAATTGGTAAGTAAACAAAGGTTTAATGATTTCTAAAGCCCTATTCAACTTTCCCTGGCATCTGGACAAACCCTCCAGTTCCCTCGTACGACACGCCTTCAAGTGCAATATTACGCCACACCATTCGGTGTATGTTAACCTTTTGAAGGGGAATTTTATCTGTTAATATGTATTTTAGAAAAGCACACATTATTTAAAGTGTTACTGTTCTTTTAAGATATCTTGTGCCTCTTCAGCGCACACAAATATAGCCCAGTGTTTGTCACATATTATAGAAAACATTACCTGACTTTATCAACATCTCCCTCATTCTAATGAATGATTTAAATATGTGGAATGATCCAGAGGCAATAAGACATTCACTAATCCTGACACCAAGCTATATTACCGTCGCTGGAAGGCAAGATGAATAGAAAGAGTAGGCACAAATGATTCATGTTATTACATGAAATATGTATCTATTGCTGGGTTGTTTTTGGCAGTCACTGATGAATTGTGAAGCATTTTTTTTTATTAAATCAATGATTTACAGTGCAACGCAACTCAAAATTGAAAATTCAGCCAGTGCGCCGCTGATAGGCAGCAAGGTGACCGGGTAAAAATTATAAATGAACCGGTTTGACAATAAAGAGAATAATCATACAGAATACTGGGGCAGGTCCAGGGACTGATACAGAGTTGTAGGTGACAGAGACACGGGGACTAAATTGCGCCTGGGCAAAACCATGTGGATCTGCAAAACGGTGCACAAAATGTGAAGTAACATTTTGTAGCTCAACTCTAAATTTCAGAGTGCATTTAAAGTTGTTCAGTATTTGTGTTTTACTTTAAACACGTTCATTTCAATATTTTATTTATATCACACTTAGGAATCTGTGACTTTTTAGGTTGGTATATTTAGGAAGGGATATAGGACTGGATTCACAGATACGTGTGTAATAAGTACGCAAATATACGTATGTACGTTCCAAGGCAACACCCATGACGTTTTTTTTGGGTGACTTACGACTCTACATGTGTATTTATGTGTCTAAGTTGCTTAGGTACGTGCGTACATTACTAATCACGCCCTCAAAAGGCCATTTAAATGCCCCCCCCCCCATTCACTTTCACCGTAACTTCACACGCACGGAAGCCACGCCCCTCCGTACATATGTCACTAAGTACGATTTTGAAATCCGTACCTAATGGACTTCCGTGCCTACTTCCTACGTAACTTACGTAAAAACAGTTAGGACGCATGCGCAGTTACTCCGATCCTAAAATTACGCACGGAAAAAGTAGCCAAAGACAAGGAGAATAATCGCTAGGATCGGAAAATGGTGACTTTTAAAGAGCGGCACATGAATCTGGGTCCAGAATTCCTCTCTGCTGGAGGGGGAAAGCCTGCAAATAGTACAGAAATGGCTGACTCCTGCACTGTCCCCAGGTAAAATGGAAAAGGTAAGGGGGTCACCTGGCAGAAATCCTTAGGAGAGCCCTCCCCTCATCTATATGGATTGATGCATGTGACCAGAGCCCCAGCTGCAGCAGTAGGGGAGGTCTGGACTCAGTCCTAAGTCTTGACATGGCCATACAGAATCTATTGTCTGTACGCAGTGGAAGCAGCCATTTTGAAGACTAAACCCTTATACAGGCCAATGCAACCAATCAAATTACTAGGAACTAATGACATCACCAAGCCATTGGAATCACACAGCATGGAATAGACCTTTTTCTATAGCATTTGTTTTATTTATGAGGAAATTCGTCTATCTGTTATTATGTTACTGTAAAATCCTTTTATCGTTGTTGTTCCATCCCCTCCATACACCTTCTAGCCTCAAAATAATAGAAAGAGAACCAAGGCTCTGAATGGGGTTGCAAAGACATAAACGGCATGCAAGAGTTAAGGTGCATACACACTATACAATTATCTGGCAGATTATCTGAAAGATCTGACAGTTGGAATGAAAATCTGGTAGTGGATGAGAGCAAATGGTATTGTCAGTTGCTCTTCTCCATTACCACATTTTCATTCCAAAAGCCAGATCTTTTAAATAATCTGCCAGATAATTGTACAGTGTGTATTCAACTTTAGCACACATCAGAGGTAAGGGATTAAAGGTTTAGTTGGGTGGGGAAAGTTGGCTGGTTAAGGGTGTCTATTGGTCAGAGGACAGAGGGGTGGGATTATGGAGGTTATAAGAAGGCTAGGTCAGATCAGAATTACTTGCTCTCCCTCCCTTAAAGGATTGTTACTGTTGTTTGTTGCGGTTTTAGCTTTTGCTTTTCAGATGGTGCATGGTTGGCGGCAGCAGTGAGGGGTCAGCAATAAAGGGGGTGTTTGGCTTTTGGGGGAAGTGGGGGGTCTGGTCTGGCAACAAACACAACCCGGGAACGATGCGAGGGCATCATACACTAGCAGTTGGGTCCTTTAGGACCTGCCACGTTCCCGGTGCTAGGGGCGTGCGGTTTGAATGGGTCAAAATGGCTAACAGCGTTCTTGCTGGAAGACCAAGACCAATCTGGAGGGGGCACCAAGGTCAGCAGCAGGTTTGATCTAGTTAGGGGTTTGTCTGGTTTAGGGGAGTGTGCTGATCGCTTCCTTCCCCCCAATCTGCTATTGGGCCACTTATTTCACTCATGGTTATCTAAATTCATATAGTCATTGGGTCTGATCCAGAACAACGCTTCGTGCGTTCAAAATACGTCTGAAATACGTGAAGTAGGCGGGGCGTTGTACTTAAAGTGTACAGTACGGGCGTGCTTAGCAGCGTAAATTCGTTTAGCCCATACGTACGTGTGCGTATGACTGCGGTTACGTTTGACAAAGTTAAGGTAGGGTTTGGAAAGCGTATCTTGACAAAATACGTACGTTCAAGGGGTGTGCCTAGGGGAGTGTAAAGAATTTACGCACACACGAAAATACGCTACGCGAATAAACGTACGGCAAACGTAGTTCTGGATCTACCCCATTGATTTTAAATGGCCCCAATTTAATAAAACCATTTGCCCCTTTTAATCGCAGCACATGTTTCAGTGTCTTTATTTCAGTAATATTTGACTGGTTGAATGGTGTGTAAACGAACTATATGCCATTTATGTGAAACAACAGATCAGAGAAAGAAAAACAAAGCTGAATGTAATAAGGAGTGAGGCAGGAAAAACGTATTTCAGGGAAACCATAAAAAAGCTGTTTATTTTACAGTAGAGCTTTAGTAAGTGGCCGTTTCTGGTAATCGCCCATCTCAGGGCATGGCTGAATAGACGTCTTTTATCCAGGAAAACACAGGCCAGATATCCGAGGTAATTGCCCCACAGGGCTTCACGTCCGCATCAAAGTAAAGAGACTTTAAATGTTCCAGTTTTGCTGATGTGACGGCTGGCACAATTCTCTTCAGGTCTGGTATTTTTTTTTAGCTTATTAGCATCCAGCCTCAGTGCTAACGAAGCTTAGCAAATCTCAAAGACAACAAGAAAGGAATTATGTAGCCAGCAATTTATATCAAAGTCACAGTTTAATTGATATCAGCGTATTCCTAACGAGCTAGGCACATATAAACGGTGTATTATACCGTGCCGTCTCCGGTAGCAGTGTCTCCGGCCCCTCTCTTTGTGCTTTTGCATCAGGTTTTATCTAACCATCTTGTCTCCTTTTCACATCTTGTGCCTCAGGTCTCGATTTCGATCCCCTATCGCTTTGCGCCAATTGTTTCCTGACGCCTTGACTAACGCTGGCAGCTTCCTGTAGCGGTTCCTAATCAAATGCTGAAGTCATCAGATTCTTAAGTCATTTCAAATAATCTTTTCTAATAGCAGATAGCAGGGGTTCTGGTCTTATTTATCGTCGGAGAATCAATTAACACTGACATGGAAAAAGAGCCTGGTTTGTTTGTCTTGTAATTTTCTTCCAGATAAATACAGCAATCACGGGTGTGGTTTGCTGATACGATGGTCTGTTTGGTGACCGAAAATTGTGCAACCGATGAACGGTGATTGCCGGGAATTTCTAGTTTCGTCAGAGGGGGTGCGGTGACTCCTGGAGTCGCAAAAATTTCTCAGACGACATGTAAGCACCTGCATCCTAGCCCTACCCTTAACCCTAACCCTGACCCTCATTTCCTGTAGCCTAACCCTAACCTTCCCCTTCAGCCCTAACTCTAACTCTCCATGTCCCACAGCCTTACCCTAACCTTCCACTTTTTGAGCCCTAACCCTAACTATCCATGTTTTAAAGCCTAATCCTCTCCTTTTCCTTAAGCGCTAACCCTAACTTTTCTTTCTTGAAGCCTAACCATAACTGTCTCTTCTTCAGGTGTAACCCTAACCTTTCCCCTCAGCTCTAACCCTAACTCTCCATGTCCTGCAGCCTAACCCTAACCTTCCATTTCTGGAACCCTAACTCTATCCATGTTTTGCAGTCTAACCTTCTCCTTAAGCCCTAACCCTAACTTTCCCTTCTTGAAGCCTAACCCTAACCGTCTCTTCTTCAGGCGCAACCCTAACCTGAGCCTGAAGAGCCAGCAGGTTCCTGGAATAGACTTGGATGTGTACTGTTGAATAGATATACACAGATTATCAACAGCAACAGAACAGGAACAGGTACAGGGAGAACAGGGAAGGAGCAGGGAGGCGAGTACACAGAAAGATAAAGACAGATATCAGATAACTGGGAATGAATACACATGAACAGGTAACAAGGGAGGAAGGATCATCCCACTGAGGGAGAGATATTGGGCAAGATCCAGAGCTACGACCGCAAGCCTGAGTCGTAAAAACGCTATCTTGCAGGTATTGCGTATGCGCGTGACAGATGTTACGGCACATAACTCTGAATGTACGTACCATCCTAGTAAAACATAAATGGAACGTGGTATTGGATTCGGCCCATTGAGCTGCTGAGAAGGATGTAGCAGCTGCTGTGAATAGGGTAGCAGCTGCTGTGGAGAGTGTAGCAGCTGCTATGGAGAGTGTAGCAGCTGCTGTGGAAATTGTAGCAGCTGCTGTGGAGAGTGTAGCAGCTGCTGTGTGGAGTGTAGCAGCTGCTCTGGAGAGTGTAGCAGCTGCTGTGGAGAGTGTAGCAGCTGCTGTGGAGAGTGTAGCAGGTGCTGGGAAAAGGGTAGCAGCTGCTTTGGAGAGTGTAGCAGCTGCTGTGGAGAGTGTAGCAGCTGCTGTGGAGAGTGTAGCAGCTGCTGTAGAGAGTGTAGCAACTGCTGTGGAGAGTGTAGCAGCTGCTGTGGAGAGTGTAGCAGCTGCTGTGGAGAGGGTAGCAGCTGCTGGGAAGAGTGTAGCAGCTATTGGGAAGAGGGTAGCAGCTGCTGTGGAGAGTGTAGCAGCTGCTGTGAAGAGTGTAGCGGCTGCTGTGGAGAGTGTAGCAGCTGCTGTGGAGAGTGTAGCAGCTGCTGTGAAGAGTGTAGCAGCTGCTGTGGAGAGTGTAGCAGCTGCTGTGAAGAGTGTAGCGGCTGCTGTGGAGAGTGTAGCAGCTGGTGTGGAGATTGTAGCAGCTGCTGTGAAGAGGGTAGCAGCTGCTGTGGAGAGTGTAGTAGCTGCTGTGGAGAGTGTAGCAGCTGATGTGGAGAGTGTAGCAGCTGATGTGTAGAGTGTAGCAGCTGCTGTGAAAAGTGTAACAGCTGCTGTGGAGAGTGTAGCAGCTGCTGGGAAAAGGGTAGCAGCTGCTGTGGAGAGTGTAGCAGCTGCTGTGAAGAGGGTAGCAGCTGCTGTGAAGAGTGTAGCAGCTGATGTGGAGAGTGTAGCAGCTGCTGGGAAAAGTGTAGCAGCTGATGTGGAGAGTGTAGCAGCTGATGTGGAGAGTGTAGCAGCTGCTGTGGAGAGTGTAGCAGCTGCTGTGGAGAGTGTAGTAGCTGCTGTGGAGACTGTAGCAGCTGCTGTGAAGAGGGTAGCAGCTGCTGGGAAGAGTGTAGCAGCTGCTGGGAAGAGTGTAGCAGCTCATAACAGGTGGGGCTTGATGATGTGATTTAATCCATATCACTGCCTGAAGTCCCACCCCCTGCCTATCAATGCAGTGATCTATAGTGTTACTAAGGACAAGATGGAGCTTAATAATACAAATTACAATCATGCCCCAGCCATCCTTAGTAACGCTATAGATCACAGCATTGATAGGCAGGGGCAGGAATTGAGGCTGTGAGTTGCAGTAAATTATGTTATCAAGCCCAGAGGTGGGACAATCTCTTTCCCCACCACGCCCACCTTCCGTACTATTGGCGGGCGGAGGAGAAGAACCACCCTGTCAGACGGCTCTCTTATCGTACAGAACTCAGATCCGTGAATATATATCGCGTGTTACTTCTAGAGGGCGCATACTTTCCCCCGTCCAGACACCTCACTTACACATTTTGCGTGCGCAAGTAGAGTGACGTACCTAACGCTGGCTCCGGTTATTATAATTGATATTATTAATTTTTTTAATTAACATTTATTAGGTGCAATAAAATATATATAACACACAGGGTAAAATATGGTGGTGACAGATTGATCGTCCAGTACAAAGTAAAGTACCAGAGTAAAAAGAGAGAAGGGGCAGAGAGAGAGAGGAGAGAGAGGAAGAGAGAAGCAGCAAAGAGAGGAATAGAGAGAGAGAGAGAGAGAGAGAGAGAGAGTAAGGGAGAGAGAGAGAGAGGGAATGGGGGGGATATATAAAGTGAAAGAAAAAAACAAGTAGGGAAACAGAGAGAGGAGAGCAGAGGAGAGAGAGAGAGGGAATATAAATTCAAAGAGGAGAGAGAGAAGGGGGGTAGGGGGGAGAGAAGGGAGAGGGAGACAGAAGATAGGGAAAGGAAGAGGAGAGAAAATGAGCAGAGAGGTAGGAGAAGA
>WWET01002819.1:189097-215299 GCA_011038615.1 Limnodynastes dumerilii | reverse complement strand
CCCACCTGGCGTGTCTACCCGGTTACATATCTTTGTGTCATCTGCAAAAAGGCATATTTTTCCCTCAATACCACAGGCAATATCACCTATAAAGATATTAAATTGGTCCAGTCCAAGTACAGAACCCTGGGGTACTCCACTGGTTACCTTACCATCCCCAGAAGAGATTCCATTTACTACAACCCTTTGTTGTCTATCCTGTAACCAAGATTGTATCCATTAGCTTTAAGTTTTGACGCTTCTTCCCTACTTTCACTTTTATGCAGAGGGACGACATTTGCTATTTTCCAGTCCTCTGGAATTACCCCAGTTATTAGTGACTGATTGAATATTTCAGTTAATGGTTTTGCCAGCACCCCTCTACGCTCTTTTAGTATTCTCGGATGTATCCCATCTGGTCCCATTGATTTATCCACTTTCAATTTTGAAAGTTCCTTTAATACCTGTTCCTCGGTAAAAGTAGTAGTAATTGCCCCCACTGTATTAATAGTCTTCCCATTCAAAAGTGGACCCTTCCCCTCTCTTTCTTTTGTGAATATTGAACAGAAATACTTGTTAAGATGATCTGCCAAAGCCCTTTCACTCTCAATAAGAATTCCACTTTCCGTTTTGAGCCTTACGATACCCTCCTTTGTTTTTCGCCTTTCATTTATATACCTGTTAATAATGCATTTTTTAAATTTCCCCACTGCTCCTGTACTCCCTTCTTACCTTATCAAAGGGAGGAAAATCAGTGTTGAACACCCTTCTTGGAATCAGTGTGTATGACAGATGTAATTGCTTGTACACTATGTTTTATGAAATAGCAACTTTTTCTAACTTCTGCAACTGTATCAAACAATCTAATTATTTTATTATCTTTAACAATACAGGGGCTCTGAAGTGGACTTTTGTATTTTCTTCACCACAGAGGATATAATTCACTTACAAGGGTTGGATGTACAAACATGGTAATTATTTGGGATTTTAGCATTTCCTCTTTTTGTTTTTGTCTCAGTGACTTAGATCTTGGTCTATGGATTCTTTAAATAGTGAGACAGAATCTGGGGAAATAGGTAACATTTGCTATATTGATGTTCATATTTCAATTGTTGCTTTCCATAAAATGTCATAGACTGACATTAGCTTTAGCTTTTTACATAAATAATCTGGTTATAATAACTGTAATTGACATTACTGATTAGAGGAAGTGGTAGAATAAGTAAGTGTACATAATTGGATATATGAGTGGTAGTGTAACTGGATCTCTTCTTGGTAGCAAAAACAGAGGGCTGTAGGCTACTACAAAATTTTTTGGAGGGTTTGGGGTCAGCCCTAGGTGATTAATTTTTGGAATTTTTTTTAAAGAGTTATTGACAATATAATTGGTGGTAAGCTAGTGAGTGATACAAATACACAATGTAAAACAGCTTTTAAGCAATTCTACCAAACCAGTGCTATTATATAATACCCTGTATATATAACCATACAGGGTACTATGGCTATATAACTATACAACTATAACCTTTTTTATGAATGGGTGAGTATGCGTTAGGCATACTCACCTATTCCTTTTCAGAAGCGCTATCGCCGAACCACTGGAGGGGTGAGTAGGTGTGGTGACAAGATAATATGGGCAAACTAGATACAAGACAAGGAGGCGGTGAGAGAAACAGCGTTGTTCATTATGTTGTCAAAATATGGCACGGAGGCCAGAAAGTTTAGTAGAAAGAACAGAAGACATAGCATATCATAATTACTTCTAGCTTCTATAAAACAATGACAACAGAAAATAATTTATTACATTCTAGAATGTTTTACCAGGTTACTAAAAAGGACCTTAAAGCATAAAGGAAAGAAAAAGTACTACCAAGGTTCAAGAATCAGTTTATAGAAAATTATAATGGCAGACCTCATGCTATATTTATTCTTTTAAATTCAGCCCAGACCAGACATGTTTCATCTGATAGATTTACAAGAGAAGAGTTAAGCTGCATACACACTGGCTATTTTCAGTAACAATTAAATATTGTTAACTGTTGTAACCAACAATTCTGCAACTGTGTTGGACAGTACATACTAGTAAGATTTTCAGTTTAACCCGTCATTCATAAAATATATGCATGATAATCAGCTGAAAAACCCTTATGGCACCTCCTAACTTCACAGTTAAAAGATATTACATTGAATCCTGCCATAAGTTGAAGGAGGAATTCACCTTGACAAAAAGACACAGGATTGCTTGTAACATCTAGATCAAAATTTTCCTACTAGACCACACATTTGTGAAACTGCATTAGAAATTTGAAAATTCAGACTTAACGGTTTACACAGATGGGAGCTGTCATTGACATACAGATGCAGAACTACTGTAAAAAAAATATATAACAGTCTGTCAGACTCAATTTTTATATATTTAATTTGACAGAGTGAATGGGCCATGTTGTTCTTATCTACAGAACTTAGTCCTATATGTTAGGACATCCGTCCTACAGGGTTGCATTTCAAAACCGCATACCTAATCCCCTCAGGTGAGGATAGCCACATAGATGAAGTGGGTGGCAGTATGCACTTCCAGAACTCGGTATGTGAGAGAGGAGTGACAGGGAGTTTGGAAAAGTATTTGGTGCATTATACAACCGCAATGGTAGAAGATATTAGCAGTACCTGAAACACTTAAAACAACCCATCTGGTAGCAGCAGCTGTCTCACAGATTTGTCAGTTCATGTTTCTTTCCCATTCTGGTGTTTGGCCTGAACAAAAGGAGACAGAGGAAGAGAAAGACAGAGAGAGAGAGAGGGGGGTGAGTGTGTACACATTTGAATTTTTTGAATACAGGGAAACTATAGCTTATTCACCTGTTAATACTCCATCATGTCAGCACACTTCCGGGTATCAATTCCCCCACTGGAGCCAGACAGGAAAAGAGAAGACACCGGTGGTATAAGAGGACGCCCACCTCCGGTTTCCAGTGTCTTCCAACTTCATTAAGCTCTACAATACAACTCAACAATTATGTGAACACAGAACACACAACACACAGGGCCGGGAATGTGTGTGCTGACATGATGGAGTAGAGGAAACCATATTAACAGGTGAATAATCTATAGTTTCCTCTACCCCCATTCTGTCAGCACACTTCCGGGTCATACCAAAGCAGTTATAACCACGGGGAGGGATAAATAATCAATAATCAATAATAACATTTAATTAATTAGTTAAGTACACAACGAGAAAATTAAATGACAACAGCACTTAACACTTGTGTTCCAAAGCTTGCTTCAGCTGAGGAAGAAACATCTAATCTATAATGCTTACAAAAAGTGTTGATAGAGGACCACCCTGCAGCTTTACATATCTCGAAAATTGAAGCTGCCTCCTTTTCTGCCCATGACGTAGCCATGGCCCTGGTTGAATGGGCTTTAATACCTGTAGGTGGTGTTATTCCTTTTAACTCATTGGCTTTACATATGCATGTTCTTATCCACCTAGCTAAAGTGCTTTTAGAGGCTGGACTTCCTTTCCTTACTCCTTCTGCTAGGATAAATAAATGATCGGATTTTCTGAATTCAGCAGTCCTCTGAATATAAGTAGACAAAGCCCTAACTAAGTCTAAGGTATGAAACTTCTGTTCCAACTGGTTCTTTGGGTTAGGGCATAGTGAAGGTAAGGCGATTTCCTGATTTAGGTGAAATTTTGACACTACCTTTGGAAGAAATATAGGATTAGTCCTAAGGACTACTTTGCCAGGTAGGAAATTCAAATAAGACTCTTTTGCCCACAGGGCTTGCAATTCTGAGATTCTTCTTGCAGATGAGATTGCAACTAGGGATATCACTTTATAATTTAGAAACATAAGATTTATCTCTGACAAAGGTTGAAAAGGTGGACACGTGAGGGCATCTAGAACTAAATTTAAATCCCAAGGAGGCACCAGGTTTCTAATAGGTGGTTTTAGTCTTTTTGCCGCCAGTAAGAATCTCACTACATACTTGTTGGATGCAAGTTCCTGATCTAACATCGCACTTAATGCAGATATTTGGACTTTGAGAGAACTGAAAGCTAGGCCTTTCTCCAGACCTGCCTGTAGAAATTCTAAAATAGTAGGTATACTGGTATCAGAAAATCCATATCTTTCCTGCCAGTAAGAAAAAGTTCTCCATATTCTCCAATATGGATTACACGTAGTCGCCTTTCTTGCCTTGAGCAGACTTTAGAAGAAAAACCTTGTTATACTAAATTAGACCTCTCAGTAGCCAGGCCGTCAGCTTGAGTGAACCGGGATCCGGATGAAGTAGCTGGCCCTGGCATAGTAGGTCTGGTATGAGCGGTAATGTCCATGGACCATCTATTGCTAACTGAAGTACTTTTGTGAACCAAGGCCTCCTCGGCCAAAAGGGTAATATCGCTATTACCGTTGTACACTCGCCCCCCAGCTTCCTGAGAACTCGTGGGATCATGGTCACAGGTGGGAAGATATATGCGATTTCGAAATCCCATGGTACTCCCAGAGCATCTACTGCCAGTGCCTGGGGATCTTTGTATCTTGAGAAGTAATTTCTCACTTGCCTGTTTTGTGAGGAGGCCATGAGGTCTACCTGTGGTTCTCCTCATTTGTATGTTAGCTGAAGAAATACTTCCCTGTTTAGCTGCCATTCTGATTGACGACTGAGAAAGTCCGCTTCCACATTGTCCTTGCCTGCAATGTATATTGACTTGAGATCCAGCAGATGTTTCTCCACCCATACCATCAATTGCTTGGTTTCTAATGCTAGTGCGGAACTTCTTGTCCCTCCTTGCCTGTTTATATATGAGACAACTGACTTGTTGTCTGTTTGAATTATGACCCAATGTCCCTTCACCGATGCTTGAAGACATTTGAGAGCTTGTACAACTGCTTTCATCTCCTTTAAATTGGAATGATCTTGAAGAACTTTCCTGGGCCAAGACCCTTGAATCATTCTTTGGTTGCACACTGCCCCCCAACCTGAAGCGCTTGCATCTGTTATTACTACTGGCAATACTGGTTGGAACGACTTGCCTAACCGTAGTCTTTTTTCGCTCCTCCACCAATTGAGGGATTTCCTTACTTCTGGTGAAAGGATAATTCTCTGTAACTTGTCCTTGGGGTCTTTGTTCCATTGCAAAAGGAAGCATTTTTGAAGAGGACGCAAATGCGCCCTTGCCCAGGGGAGAACGTCCAATGCTGCAGACATTAAGCCCAGTACCTTCATAGAATCTTCCGCATGAACTTGACGCTTGCTTTGTAGTCTTTCTACGTGTAAGGTCAGTTTTGTAACTCTTTCTGTAGTTAAGCTTGCTGTCATAAGATCTGTATTTATTAGCATTCCTAAGTATTTTATCTGTGTAGTAGGAGTGAGGTGACTCTTCTCTATGTTTATGAGCCATCCATGGATTTCCAGCGTATGAATGACTGTCTCTGAGAATGCACGGGCTTGAGCCGCTGAGGCTGCCGCTATTAGGAGGTCGTCCAAATACGGCCAGATTGGTATGCCTTTTATTTTTAACAACTCTATTAGTACAATGAGTACCTTTTGAGAACGTCCTGGGGGACGTGGCCAGACCAAAGGGGAGGTCTATAAATTGGAAGTGTCTACCGAAAATCATAAATCTTAAAAACTTTTGATGACTTGCCAAGATTGGGATGTGTAGATATGCGTCCTTGAGATCGATGGTTGTCATGAACGTGCCTTGTCCCAGGTTCATCAGGACTGAATTCACCGACTCCATTTTGAAAGATTGAACTCTTATCAATTTGTTTAGACCCCGAAGGTCTAAGATGGTGCAATAACCTCCGCTTGCTTTCTTTACAATAAAGAACCGGGAGTAAACCCCCTGAAACCTTTCTTGTTTTGGAACCTCCACTACCACCTGTTGTTGGATCATAGTTGATAGACTGTCCTTCAGGGCTACAAATTCTTCTTTCAGCTGTGGAGTTGGTGATTCCGTGCAATATGGATCGGGATATGTCACGAACTCTATTTTGTATCCTTGTGCTATTATGTCTAGGACCCACTTATCCGTGATAGAATTCTCAAAAATGTTGTAAAATCTTGCAAGTCTTCCTCCTACTGTATTCTTTGGTCTGGGCATCAGGACATCATTGGGCCATATACTTAAGGGTGGACCTAATGTCCTTTCCCCTTTGGCCATGAAAATTTACTCTGGATCCAAATTGTTGTCCTCTTCTATATACTCTGCCCGGTCGGTATTGCTTCGCCTCTCTGTAATCCATGAAGCCACCTCTAGCTGGTCTATTCTGGTAAGTTTTCTTGGGTTTCTCCTGAGGAAGCCAGGCAGATTTCCCTCCTGAAGATTTTGAAATTATTTCATCTAAATTTGTACCGAATAGAAAGTCCCCAAGAAATGGTAATGCTAGCAGCTTGTTCTTTGATTGTGTATCCGCCAACCAGGGTTTCAACCACAAGGCTCTCCTTACCACAGCCGATGTAGCCCCAGCTCTGGCTGCTATTTTCACAGAATCTACCAAAGCTTGACATAAAAATTCCACCGCCAATTGGATGTTCTGTACTTGTTTTAGAAGGTCTTCTCTTCTAACACCATCCACAATATCATTCTCTAAGGAGCCACACCAGCTTCTCACCACTCTGGCTGTGATGGCGGTGGCTGCTGCTGTCTTTAATGATGCACCTGATAAAGAATGCTGCTTTCGAAGACCTACCTCCATCTTCTTCTCCATCGCATGCTCCATGCTGATACGTCATCTAGGGGAAGTGTTGTTTTCTTAGATAATCTGAAACAGCGGGATCAACTTTCAGAACTTCCTCCCATTTCCTTGTGTCCTCTGGAGAAAAAGGATAAGTTTTACTTAATCTATTTGTGGAAGATAGACGTTTATCTGGTTGCTTCCATTCCTCTAAAACCATTTGTTTAAGTGCTTGAGACAATGGAAACACTCTCACTTTTCTCTTTGTCTCTTCAAACAAAAGTTCTTGCAAATTAGACTCCTGTTTATCTTCGTCCAATTTCAATGCATTATATATTAATTTTAACAGGCTATCAACTAATTCAGGATCAAAGTTGTCATAGCAACGGCGGGCGTAGGTCTGGATCAGGCCCAATGACATCATAAACAGTACTACCTTAATCCAATTTAGTTTAGAGTGGAAAAACAAGTATTCCTCCTGAAATTCTAGTGGAATAATGCAGAGCAGCTTCCAGCTTGAGACTCTGAGCCATGTGTAGTCCAGGGTTTAAATGTCTCATATTTCTGATGTCAGGCACTCATTTCCCACTTACACAGGCACTGGACTACAAGAAATGGCGGCGCCCTGAATCAGGGACCGCATTATAACATTGTGCCTACTCCTTGCGCGCCCTCGGTAATATAGGGGCGGGCAGCGGGAGGACATGCGCTCCCACACACGCCAGAGGCCAGCCGATACCTCAGTCTCAGCCTACATGCACGTACATCAGCTGTGAACAACAGAACTGCCGTCAGGGACCCAGGTAAACGCTCTAACAACCCTCTCTGACTCCACACAGGAAAAAAGAAGACACTGGAAACCGGAGGTGGGCGTCCTCTTATACCACCAGTGTCTTCTCTTTTCCTGTCTGGCTCCAGTGGGGGAATTGATACCCGGAAGTGTGCTGACAGGATGGGGGCAGAGGAAAATGCTTTACTTTACTATTGCACATTTAGCTCACATACTGCATAACTTTGGCCCTGATACTGACCTCCGCATGCATTCCGTACATGCAGAGGTGTGCAAGTCTGCATGTCAGAGGGGAGTTCATTCCCCTGTCATTCCCCTCTATATATACTATATTAAATACCCAGTGTTGCCTGGTTTTAAATATTTCAGTTATTAAGTTATCAATGTAACTGTCAACATTTAATAAAAAAAATTAGCAGCTCTTATGAAGTGGCTGCTCAGTGTGTTTTATGGGGTGTCACCAATCTTTCTGTTCAGTTTTATGATCACTTTTAAATAAGCTATGTCCCCTTTCCAGCCAAACTCCCACCACAACTGACCTTATGTGTTCAAACCACACCATCTTTCAATAAGTCCCCTTTCTTATGGAAGGCCCAAAACAGAATACCAGAGTGCAGCCTGCTAGTTGACTATGCATCACGTACTGCCAAGGCTTATAACAAAACACACTTCAAACAAATAAGTTATCCAACGTTTTAGTCCTTTATTACAACTTTCATCAGAAGTTCTAATAAAGAACTGAATTGTTGGATAACTATGTGTTTGAAATGTATTATGTTGTAATAAATATAGAAAATATTGTGGAAAATATAGATATCAGCAAAATGACACTCCAAAGAGTCGTAGATGCAAGTTATCATCATATGTATCATATGTACCCAGCTCCCAGTTTCTCAATCTTGGTGCTGGCTGCATTTGTATTTTTCTGTAGATGCAAGTTAGCCTGCAATCGATCCACAGAAGATGCTACTGCAAATGGTGAATATGAATTTAACCACAATCCGTAAACTACCCCTCCCCACAGCCTGACCCTAGATTCTCCTTTTATTAAAGTAAACTTTCCGTTCTATTACTCTAGCCCTAACATGCTGGGGGGCAGGACGGTCGCTCATTGAGTAGCACTTGTGCCTCACAGCTAAGGCCTTATCTGTGTGGAGTATGTATGTGTCTGCATAGGTTTCCTCTGGGTGCGCCAATTTCCTCCCACATGTCAATAACATTGACTGCTGAACAAATGGTGTATGTCTTAGAGACGTGAATGTCTATGTTCTCTGTAAGTGCTGAGGATAATTTGTGGCGCTATGTTCCATTAAGCTAATCCTCCCTTTCCCACAGCCTAACCCTAAAACTCCCCAGAGAGTGTTACTCCCCTCTCCAGACAGGGTATGCATTTGTAAACAGCATATATGAAGAATAAGTTGGCATACTTACCCATTCATTTAAAAAATTGGCGGAATTTTAAAATAGAGACAGCTAATAATTAGCTTTCCACCGTCTCCACTTCTAAATGAATAAAAATAAACTATGTTGTTGCGGCACCGGTTAGAAAGAGCATTCCCACTGGTTGGAAAGGATTCCGGTACCTACCTCTGCTTAACAGAGCAATTATACAATGAAAAATTGGAGTGGAACGCACTCAAAGATTCAGAACAAATAGTAAATGTCCAATGTTTCAGTTTATTTAAACATTCATCATCAGGGACTCAAAGTGACTCTTAGTAACTTTGTTTTAGTGGACCCAGCACCAAAACAGTGAACAGGGGAGGGATAGAAGTGCAGTATATGACAGCTGATAAAAGTTAAAGAGAAAGTAACATTGTTTAAAAGAAATTAAGAAAGGCTACAATAAAAGCGTACAAAAAAGAAACTTGAAATCATCACGTTACTAAAATGTTGTGGAAATGTGCAAATGGTAACAAGTCCGTGACTCTGCTAATGTGAAGATAAAGTTGGGCCTCTCTCCCCTTTCCTGGATGTTGCTGTAATGACCTCCTGTACCCTCTACCTGTATTTATGATTAAAAGGCACATACAATGAGCAACTACCTACACTGGGAAAAAGAATGTAAAAGTTATTGGTCATCACTTGTGCTGGACTTTAGACAACTTCTCCAACCTTAGGACTGATTCAGTTTGGGAGTAAGGACAAAACAGATGCAAGAGTACAGCTAAGCTAAACCATTTTGCTAAGTAAGGGGTGCAAATTAATTTTTAATCTTTTGCATGCAGGGAAAGTACTTTTGCATATAGTGTAAGTGCAACTATGAACCAGCCCCTTAGAGTGCACACACCCTAAGACAAAGCAGAACTATCTCAACATACACATGGACCCAAATGCTACCCATGAAGGAATGGAGATATCAGAGGAAAGATTAGTTATCGTTCCAACTAATCACCTGGAGGGAAACAGGGAACCTCTTTTGTTCTAGTGTCATTCTCTGCACTTGTGACCAGAGACAAAGCAGCTTACCCCTCCCAGAACATTCAAAAAGAAAATAGTTTTCAGCTCTCAAAGTAAGGAGAGAGAGATAAACCAAAACAAAAGGGGATCTCCAGCTGCTTTAAAGAGGTGACCAACCCCAAATAGAAGAAAAATATATAGACAAAAAAAGCACTGAGACCCTCTTTCTAAATTAATAATCAATGTTATTTTATTATAAATATCTCAATTAAAATAAAAAGCTGTAATTCATACTCTGACATAGGTATAGAAACATGTATTCACAATAAGCACAGATAAATAGATTAATTTATAGCTCCATAAATATCCTATATTAATTGGCTGAATATAAAACGGTCTGATTGCATCCCAGAATTATTGAAAGTTCATATACACAAAGTGGAAACAAATACCAAAAGATGATGTGTGCAATCGAGGGAAAGAAATCTTAAGCAGTAATAGATATTGATTTATGAACCATTGAAAGGATTCAATTGTGTACTCCTGTAGGTGCACAGTGTGGAAATATTTGTAATCCAAACAGGGTAAGTATCAAAAAGTCAGTTGCGGTTGTATAGCGGTATATATTCCAACAGAAGCAGCATATAGCAATATACTCATCCAATCTAAGAAGTGTGCTCGATATTGGGAAGTTCTCAAATACAGAGACCGCTGCGGTACACTTGTAGATTCCAGATGGCAATCAGCTGTATGAGCCGACTAAATATGTTGGCTGGTTTAACAAACTGTTGGTTGGTTTATCAATTGCACCACATTCTTGTAAAAGTTTCCCAATAAATATGAGAATAAATGGTATGAGTGTTACCCAATTCATCGTTGTTATTCCGATACGACCGCTAATCATCTACCGATCTGTATTTACAAGTCCCTCCAACCGAAAGAAATAACATGGAGCAGAGTGCATGCTAATGGCAGACAGAGTACAGCTGAGTGAGAGGCTTCTACATGTTTCGCCCGAGGGTTTCGTCAGGAAGCAAGTTAGTCTCAGGAGAATCCATCCTCCCAAATAGTGTACGTTCCACCCCACCATCAGAAAGACATCCGCCATGGAAGTCTGGAACCTGAGATACCAAATCTGTTCTGGAAGTCTGCTGTGCACAGATGCACTGTCCTGAAATGTGGGCGTTTTCTAATCTTTAAGAGCAGATTCAGAGTTTGGGAGTAAGGGAAAAAACAGGTGCAAGTGTACAGCTCAGCTAAACCATTGTGCAAAGTAAGGGGTGCTAATTCAT
The DNA here is from genome assembly GCA_011038615.1 of Limnodynastes dumerilii. Classification (NCBI taxonomy): domain Eukaryota; kingdom Metazoa; phylum Chordata; class Amphibia; order Anura; family Limnodynastidae; genus Limnodynastes; species Limnodynastes dumerilii. Next base: position 204,149 of record WWET01002819.1, on the reverse strand, counting down.
TTGAAATCTTTTGCATGTAGAAAATACTTTACTTTTGCACTTAAAACTCAAGTACTGCATATCTTTGTTTAAGTCTATAAAATAGAATTGAGAAACAACCTCTCAATTCTATCTCTGCTTTCACAATTTAAATTGGCCTCTCCTTGCAGTTCAATATGGTTTTGCTCAGGTCTACTTATGCACCTAACAAAGGTGTAAATGCAGCTCTTAAATCAGCCCCCAGAGTGGAAAACACTTCTTTTTTTCTGGATCTGGTTAGTCCTTTGTGTTGAACAAACAAACAAAAGACGTTCAACTAATTAACACCAATAGTCTATTAATCTACTTTCTCTATATAAAATCCTGTTAAAAAATAAAATAAATAAACAAGTACAAATATTGATTAGCACCAGCAAACACGCATAGAAAAGAAGATGCACTATGCTAATACTTCCACTTTTAAAGCCCATCCTTTATTTCGTTTATAACCTCTCACAAAATTGAGCTTTATAAAGAGATTGTGCTAGCATGTCACTGAGAAGAGAATACACATGTACGACCACTGGGAACATCTTCTGTCCATCATCCTCCCTCCCCTTACCGCCCTAAAGCTCCCGCGCGCTGCTTTGGAGAAGGCGGAGTGACAACTGGTGTCAGTCGAAGACATTCTCGGCCAATAAGGGGGATGCGTACTGGGGGTCACGTGGTTGAGGTGGGCGCTTTTGTTCCTTGCAGCTGAGAACGCGCGCAGTATTCCACGGCAGAAGAGAGAGAGCGGTGGGTATAGTGGAGCAGATTAGTGATGTGTATATATAACTACTTTTATGCAATTTTATATAGGAAAGGAAAGATTTAATAGTAGCTTGATAGTGGGGGAGATGGCTAAGATGGAGATATGTGTCTGTGCCTTACAAAGCATTAGCGTCTTCTTCGCGGCATGCTGTAAGTATATATGTGATAAGGATGCGCGGTCGTGGATTGTGGGTTTTTAAACTGTTGTTATAGCCCTATACCGCAATATGTGTTATTGATGGGCAGGCATGTGTTTTATTTATTTCTGGATCAATCTAATGGCGTTCTGGTTTATCCTGAGGTAAAACCTTTGTTATGTTATGCTGTAAATATTTGTATTAGACGTGTAAGCGTTAAAGAAATCCGAAGTCTGGCATATAGCCGATATAATAGGCGCGCTCCCTGTTTTGTTCAGGTGTAATGTCTGGCGCCGCCTCTGTTTTCATTGGCTAGATGTATAATGGCCACGCCCTTTATGGGTGCTGTTTCTGGTTGCCTGTGTTCTGACTGTTGGTACGGTGTTCTCAATGTGTCTGTGTGAACGCGTTGTCGGCTCGGCATTGTAGTGGCAGGGCTCCGCTTAACAGAGACGTTGATTTAGTCCTGGTGTCTGTTACTGAGGGTGTGGTTTGCTGCGCGCTCTTTGTGTTGTGATACCCACGAGGTTGATGACAGGTGGCCGCGCCCGCCAATGTCACGTGTTTTCGCTATTTTGCTAATTGGAAAGATTAGGTTTTGTAGTGGGATAAGCATCATCATTGTCGTTTGGTCACTTAAACAAACAAATCTTTTAGTGCCTTTCATTAAACCATTGCTGGCCTTTTACTTATCTCAGTAGATGTTCTTTAGTATTGACTCTATTTATTATCTTGTAGACCATTTTCATTCTGTGGCTTCTCTGCAATTGGTCAACGCTTGCACTTTCCATCATGTCTGAGACTGGTAAGTTTTTGTTAATAATTGCTAGTAAAATTAAATATATATATATTCTCTTTTGTAGCTTAGCTTTTGCTTGAAAAGATTAAGGGCTCTATATATAGCTTCATTTTGCTGTGAACGAAGCTGCATCAGGCTCTTATCGTCGCATCTAGGCTGGCAGCTTTGTTCACCGTATTTACAAATATTCACCACTTCTGCAAGGTCCTGCGATATATATTTTTTTTTTTTTTTTTACTTGGTGATTATTATGTATTCTGGCAGTCTACATACCTCCCTTTCCTCCCCCTAATAACAGCTATTAGAGGGAAGAAAAGAGAGGTAGTTTTACACTGGGAGCGGAAAGTAAAACTCTGCTCCGGCATTTCGTAAATATCATAGATGCCATTATTTGAGAAGATAATGTGATCTATTGCTACTATCTCCTCAAATATTGGCATCTTTGACATGAAAAATAAATAAAAATAAGCAATGTTAAGATAGGAGTAATGGCAATGTGATCTATTGCTACTAAGTATTTACAATTTCCAGATTTTACACAATCCTGAACTGGTGGACTTTACTTGCATTGATTTGTACACTGTATGCTGCTAGGACACTTGTGTTTATTCTGATTACTTTATTTTGTACATATTCATTTCAATTTTATCTAGTTGATTAATTACACAGCACTTTCTTTAATTGCGATATTTCTAAGTTGTTGGTACTATTTTTATAAGGTTGGGACCCTTTGTTAATTAAGGAATGCTGCAGTGTCTTAGCGCTTTTAAAGTGGTATCTCCCCATTTTTTATTGATAAGGCACAATGGGCTGGATCCAGACTTAAGTGCTTGAAATTAGTTACTACTGAGCTAAACCATGTTGATTGTGGAGGTTGCATCTGGGAAAAACCATGTTGGTTGCAGGGGGAGTCAAGTTAATTGTATTCTTTGCAAACAGTATTAGAGTTGAGAGGTGATGTTTCCTATCCCAAGTCTAAATAACAGTTGATTAGTAAAGCTGGTCAGTATCTGTGTGCAGTAAGCAATTCAAAGATATATCCCTGCATGCAAAGAATACAATTAACTTGACTCCCCCTGCAATCAACATGGTTTAGCCCAGGAGTAACTAATTTCTAACACTTGCTTAAGTCTGGATCCAGCCCAATGTGTCCCAGCATAACTGCCATTAACCAGTAACTAACTTACCATTTCCTCTAAAATAAAATGAAGAAACATTAGCTCATGGAAAATAAATGTTCTTTCAGATCTACTGACCATATTATCCAATAAATGATACAAAAAGTTTTCTATTGTGATACTTATTTTTGTGTCATTGGTAGTCATCTCTTTAATGTATAATCTTTCTTTGTGGGGTTTTGTTTCAGACATTAAAGTAAAAGAGCTGGAAAAACGTGCTTCTGGACAAGCATTTGAGCTGATCCTGAGCCCTCCATCTACTGATGCCACTCCTGATCTTTCAATTGCTTCTCCAAAGAAAAAAGAATGCTCTTTGGAAGAAATTCAGAAGAAGCTGGAAGCTGCAGAGGAGAGGCGCAAGGTGAGAATTTGCCAGATTCAAATTCTTTGCCACGTTCTGATTTTCCTAACAAAATACTTTGTGTACGTTTATCATAAATTTTGGGGGATATTGTGATATTTTAATCTGTAGCCCTATTAGTCTGAACTGAGATGTTCTAAATTCTCAAAAATTGATTCATAACAGAATTTAACCTTGTGTACTGAAGTGTGAATGTCTTTGGAATTCGTCCCTAGCACTTGTTTTAGTGTCCCTCAATCTAGTAATGGGCATTTTTCAGTATAGATTGTACCTTAGACAAACAAAGGCCCATTGCAGCTACTGGTGGTGATATGAAAAGCTTTAGAACTGAGGGTGTGTCTTTGCTGCATGCAATTTGCAGTGTAAAAAAAAAAAAAGCGGTTATTTGTGTGCCGCAAGAAAAACAAGCCAAAGCACCCAGTGTCTATACATACTGTAAAAATGAATCTTTGCTCTTCCATTTGCAGTTAGTCAGAAACAAAGTAATTTTTTTTTTTTTTTTGCTGGGGGGGGATATTCTCAAGTAAATTGGTTGTATGTAAAAGTACCTAGCTGCCCATGAAAAAGGTTATTGCATGATTTGGGTTGCTTATCTACCTTTTCTAACTTGGAATGTGGTTAAATGAGGTTTTATGTATAATTGGCTTTCATTTTCCCACAGTTACATGAAGCTGAAATTTTGAAGCAACTTGCAGAAAAGAGGGAGCATGAGAAAGAGGTTTTGCAAAAAGCTAAAGAGGAAAACAACAACTTCAGCAAAATGGCAGAGGAAAAATTAACTTCGAAAATGGAAGCCATTAAAGAAAACAGAGAGGCCCAGATGGCTGCAAAACTGGAACGATTGCGTGAAATGGTGAGTTGATCTTGAATACTGTGAATGCGCTGATATTGGATTACCTTTTATCCTTTCATTCCTTAACTTTAAATTTTTCTTAGGAAAAGAAGAATGAAGCGATACGAAAGGGAAAAGATTCCAAAGACGAAGCTGAGAACTGAGTGCTGCTGTCTTTGAAGCATTACAAAGCTAATCCTGTCAGTGTTCATATCCTGTAAACGTTTAGCCCCTGTAATCATATAGACTGCATACTGCACCCTGTTTGCTCACTTATCCATTTTCATTACTGTGCTAGTTACTGTTGTATCGTACTGGAAAGTTTTGGTGTGGGGTTTTCTAGTATTGTTATACCAGTGTTCAGACTTGCATCCAGCACTTAAATATCTGCCTTGTAATAGTTTGTCTTAATAAAACAGTTTGTTGAAAAATTCCCAGATCTGAATTCATGCTACAGTTGAAGTGTTCTGTTTTTTTTTTGTTTTGTTTTGTTTTATATAGTTTGATGGCAAATGATACTGAATTAAACTGTTAAGTGTGACTAAAATTCCCTGTCTTGGTTCTCTATTCCAAAGTTAAACTGATGAGTTAAACATTGTGTGAATTGTTTAGTGAGTTGTGGTTTTAGCTTAAACCATAATTTAAAACTATTCAAAGTTCCTCCTGTGCAACATGAGGATAATAAACAAAATGTTTGTGGTTGCCACATAGATATTCATATTGTCAACAATAATACATTTGGTTTCATAAAATCAACTATTGTTGAACATGTTAAAAGAATTGCTGACTGGGGTACTGGGCCACCTGCTATATGGCTAGCATGCTTTACATCAAGATCCGCTCTGTCCCGGTTTGTGCCCTGCTTCTCTGTTGTGTCCTCTGACCGCAGCTATGTCTTTGTCCTGCCATTTCAGTTTAATCACTGACAGGTAAGTTGAGTTTCTATTAAAGGTAATTGTAATGTTGATCAGGATATATGCTGCTGTTACAATATATAATATTTGCAAAGGTTTAATATGACAAACTTAATCCATCTGCTATTTCAAGCCTATCGGACAACCATCTCTTTTCCATATCACAACTACAGTGCATCCGGAATGTATCCACAGCGCTTCACTTTTTCCACATTTTGTTACAGCCTTATTCTAAAATGAAATTAATTTTTTTACCCTCAAAATTCTACAGACAATACCTCATAATGACGAAGTGAGATTTTTGCACATTTATTAAAAATCAAAAACTAAGAACTTGCATGTAAACAAGTATTCACAGCCTTTGCCATGAAGCTCAAAATTGAGTTCCGATGCATTCTGTTTCCACTGATGATCATTGAGATGTTTTGATCACTTTCTGGACCGGATTCAGAGCTGCACATCCGTGTGAAATTCACACGGATGCGCAGCACAAGGAAGTCTGATTGCTGGCGGACTTTAGTGTATCTGCCAGCATCAGATTTCGCTGCAACAAGGGGTGTGCCAGGATATTTAAATGAGAAGCTCCGCTTTTCTCATTTTAAATATGCTGTGCACACCAGTCTGTACAAGCCCTACGCATCCACTATCTCAGGGATGGTGTAAGTGTAGAGGCAGCTCACCAGAGCTTGGGGGAAAAAAAAGCCCTTTTTAGTTAAAAATTAACCCTTTCCTCCGGCTGCCCCACTGCCGCAACCATGCCCATGAATAACAAGGCATGCTAGCGCTTGTAGAACTACTATCGCCAGCATGCCCTTGCCCAAATCACTACACATGGGCATTTATTTGAAAAAGCCATACAGTGCCCTCTCTTAAAAAAAAAAAAAAAAAAAAAAAAATTGCAAAGCTCAACGTGTCCCCCCAAAAAACACAAATACTTTCCACAAGTGCTCCTTAACTAAGAAATTCAATGCCACATATGCCCATACATAATCCAAATCCAGTGCCACATATGCCCACACATAAAAACAATGCCACATATGCCTGTACATAAATAAAATACATTGCCACATATGCCCATACATAAATAAAATACATTGCCACATATGTCCCCTCAAAAAATGTAAAGCATGTGGAGCTTTGCATTTTTATTTTTTTTTACTCAGAGGGCACTGTGTGTTTTGTTTTTTTCGGCCGGGACTTTATTTACCGTATATACTCGAGTATAAGCAGAGTTTTTCAGCACAAAAAATGTGCTAAAAAAGCCCCCTTCGGCTTATACTCGAGAGCTAAAAAAAAAAAATAAAAAAATCCTACATTTAACTTACCTTTGCGGTCCCTGCGTCTGGCTCTCTTCTTCACAGCTCTGCCTCCGGCTGTCTCCCCGCGGTGCGTGCTGCGCAATGACGTTGTGGTGATCTTAGGTCACCCAACGTCATTGTGTAGCGCGTGATGCAAGGGAGAAAGCTGGAGGCAGAGCTGCGGGTAAGAGACAGACTCAGGGACCGCCAGAGGGACAGCCTTTCCCTCCTTACCTTCTGCTGTCCCTGCGTCTGTGTCAGGCTTTCCCCGCAGCTCTGTCTCTGGCTGTCTCCCTGCGGTGCATGCTGAATAATGACGCTGGGTTACCCAACGTCATTGTTCAGCGCGCACTGCGGGGAGACAGCTGGAGGCAGAGCTGCAGGGAGAGCCTGACACAGACGCAGGGACTGCCAGAGGGAAAGGTAGAAGACATCAAAGGTAAGTGACAAGGGAAGATATGGAGGCTGGCATGGGCAGATATGGAGGCAGGCATTAAGGGGCAACTATGAGGTAAATCCAATGTTTCAGCCGGGCAGGGAAGTGGCAGAGACTGGCAGGACACACAGAGGGGCACCCTGGATACTGGGTGCTGGATACGCATGATGATACAATTAATTACATTTTATTGGTATCTATTTTTAATTTGAAATTTACCAGTAACTGCTGCATTTCCCACCCTAGGCTTATACTCGAGTCAATAAGTTTTCCCAGGTTTTTGTGTCAAAATTAGGTGCCTCGGCTTATATTCGGGTCGGCTTATACTAGAGTATATATATTTAATTTTTTAACAGTGGTTGTAGGGCGGGTGGGGAAAACAGAGTTTTTTTTTTTTTTTTAAACTTAGGATAAAAAAAACACGGTCGGAGCAATTAAATCTACGCCTTTGTTTTTTGTTTTTTAAAGTGCAGATGTGTCTTGCATACTATTCTGAACAGCAGAATAGTGCTATTCAGAGTGGGCTATAGGATGCATGGAAGTGCATCCTTGAATAGCCCGTAGTCAAATGAGCATGTGTGATTCCGCATTGCACATGCTTGTAACTCTGAATCCGGTCCTCTATGTTCCTGCAGCTTAATTGGAGTCTATCTGTGGTAAATTCTGTTGATTGGACATGATTAAAGGCACACACCTGTCTATATAAGGTCCAACACTTGACAGTGCATGTCAGAGCACAAACCAAGCATGAAGTCAAAGAAATTGTTTGTAGACCTCCGAGACAGGGTTGTTTCAAGGCACAAATCTGGGGAAGTGTACAGAAAAATATCTGCTGCTTTGAAGGTCCAAATGAGCACAGTGGCCTCCATCATCTGTAAATGGAACAAGTTTGGAACCACCAGGACTCTTCCTAGAGCTGGCTGGCTGTCTAAACTGAGCAATCGGGGGAGAAGGGTCCTTGTCAGGGAGGTGATCAAGATCCCGATGGTAACTTTGTCAGAGCTACAGCATTTCTCTGTGGAGAGAGGAGAACCTTCCAGAAGGACAACCACCTCTGCAGCAATCCACCAATCAGGCCTGTATGGTAGAGTGGCCAGATGGAAGCCACTCCTCAGTATAAAGCACATGGCAGCCCTGGTCTGATGAGACAAAGATTGAACTGTTTGGCTTGAAAACCAGACGTAATGTTTGAAGGAAAATGGGGACCACTTATCACGAGGCCATTACCATCCCTACAGTGAAGCATGGTGGTGACAGCATCATGCTTTGGGGATGTTTTTCAGTAGCAGGAACTGGGAGACTAGTTGGGATAGAGGAAAAGATGAATGCAGCAATATACAGCGACATCCTGATGAAAGCCTACTCCAGAGCGTTCTTGACCTCAGACTGGGGCGATGGTTCATCTTCAGCCTGGGGAGATGGTTCATCTCTCAGCAGGACAATGACCCTAAGCACACAGCAAGATATCAAAGGAGTGGCTTCAGAACAACTCTATGAATGTCTTTGAGTGGCCTAGACTTCAATCCAATTGAACATCTCTGGAGAGATCTGAAAATGGCTGTGCACTGACGCTCCCCATTCAACCTGATGGAGCTTGAGAGGTGCTGCAATGGGCGAAGGGCGAAACTGCCCAAAGATAGGTGTGCCAAGATTGAGGCATTATATTAAAAGACTTGAGGCTGTAACTGCTTCCAAAGGTGCATCAACAAAGTATTGCGCAAAGGCTGTGAATACTTATGTACATGTGATTTCTTTCTTTCTTTTTTTTTTTTATAAATAAATTTGTGAAAATCTTCCAAAAATATTTTTACTTTGTCATTATGGGGAATTGTGTGTAGAAATTTGAGGGGAAAAAATTTATTTATTGCATTTTAGAATAAGGCTGTAACATAACAAAATGTGGAAAAAGTAATGCCCTGTGAATACTTTCCTTATGCACTGTAAGTAAGTGGGATGTATTAACTATTTCTTGAGGTTTTAATAGGTAATACTGCTAATCCTGAATATTGCATTACCATACTAGGTACTTTTAATATGGTAGTGAATTACATTTTGCAGTATATAAAGCAAAATTAGTACAAAAAAAGGAATCTAAGTTGTAATGTTAGTTGCCTTTAGGATTGGGTTATCTGTTTTAATTATTGATTCAACAGAATGAAACCTAACAAACCTATTTTACCAGTTGTAATGAATTAAAAATGTAATACACTAACATTGAATAATGAAAACCATGGTATAGTCCCAATAAAAATCATTGCCTCAATATTTTTATGTTCTGCTTTATATACCACAGTTTTTTTGTTTGTTTTTGGGAAAAAATATTGCTATATATGCATCATGCAATAGCACACTTTTTTTTTTTTTTTTAATAACCTTGCCCAGTGTAGGAAACGAGCCCCCTGTCTTTCTGTGCGCGCTCCCGATCTAAGCATGTGCAGTGTTCATTTTTGCTGCGCTTCTGTCAGGGGAAAAAAAGACGTAAACGCAGCTCTGAAACCGGGCCATTTTGCACTATTCAAACACAAATCCACTGGAAGAAAGGAAGAACATGATTATGTTTCTTCTAAAAATGGAGCACAGATACAATAGGTTATGCAAAATGTTGTTAAAATCGTAATTTCAACAAAGCCCTCATTAAACTCATGTGTCCCAAAAAAAAAAAAAAAAGAAGAAATATAATGTCAAAACAAAACTTTTTAATAACATCCAAAAAATGAAATGTACAACACAATTTTAAGACGTTAAGGTAGAGGCAGAGTCACCCACCTGGTATAGGGATACACCACTTATGGTATAGTACAGTGTTTCCCAACCCTGTTCCTCACTAACAGTGCAGAGCTGCGTTTCTGTTTGTTTTACAAACCCATGCATCTGTGTATGTATCTGACTGCAATAGTAGACCAGGGAGTTCCATGATATTTAAATGAGAAAAGGTGTGTTTTGCTCATTTAAATAGGCACAGTAGCGGTGAATGGTACCTGTGCATCCGTGAAAAGCTTACACCATTTTGGGATAGTGTAAGTAATAGATGCAGGTAATTTTCAATGGGAAAATTATGAATGTGGGTTTTTTTTTGTTTTAAAAAGTAAAATCTTTGCGTAAAAAAAAAAAGTTTAATTAGAACTTTTTTTATATTAATAGCAGCAAAAAATAAATAAATTTCAATGTACACCAATCAGACTGGGGGGTACATATCTGCCCCTCTTCCTTTCAGAGTTGCAGAGTTTTTGCGGAAATATGCAACTCTGAATAGGACATAAAACGCGCATTAAACTCTAAATCATGCCCATTGCATATACAGTCGAAAATAAAGATACAAATCAGTATGTTAAAAAATTGTTCATATACACACTTATTTACCTTATACATAAACATTGTTTCTAGAAAATATTGAGGGGAAGGTAAATATATAATAAACTATTTAATAAAGTGTTTATAAGTACTTTAATAAACATTTTTGGAAAATATAATTTGATATTATTTATTAAAGGTGGCACATAAAAACGAACTCTTATTCTAAATGTGACACATTCATCAGAAACATCATCCGGATATTAATTAAACAATTTTTTGTGTAAATCAGTTATTGATCTGTAAAGACACTAATTACTTTTATACATAGAAAATGGATATAGATAATCAAGTTTTTCAAAAAAATTATTACATATTATTGAAAAGAACACAGTTCTTGGCCTGGATTCAAAGCTGCGCTTTCGTCTTTTTTTCTGACGCAGCCAAAATTTGCTTGCATATGCTCACAATGGGAGCAATTATAGAAAGACAGGCGCAAGTGTGCCCATCCGTCTTTGTCCACATCACTGTAGATCTGGGAGTTCCACGATAAGGGCTGTTTTTCTCATTTATTTCTGTTATTTAAATATTGGGTGCGGTGCTTTACGGTACCTGCACATCTGCCTTACTCTTGGGATGGTGTTAGCATAAGGAGCAGGTCACTGAATCTGTAAAATTAAAGTAAAAAAAAAAGAAAAACCTGTAAAATGTAAAAAAAAAGATCACATGAACACTTTATATTTATAACCCCCCTTCCCCCGCTTCTATAAATAAAATAAACAACTTAAATCATTACTACAGGGCATGCTGATGCTTGTAGTGCTGCGAGCACCAGCATTTATTTAAATTATTAATTTAACTAAACAATTTTTTTTTTTAAAAGGAAATAAAAAGTTACGGAAGACTGTGGCCAGAGTTATTACAGCTCCGACTACAGGGTTTTTTTTTTTTTAGAAAAACAGGATATTCAAAGTTGCATGTTTTAACAGAAACATGTAACTCTGCATAGGACCTTTTAGCGGTGTGAAGTGTTGTCAATTTGTACACTTCTTTATGTCAGTTACGCAAGTGAAGAAAAATGTTAAGGGGCTGATTCAGAGTTTGGATATAAGGGTAAAAAAGGTGCAAGTGTACAGCTCAGCTAAACCATTTTTCAAAGTAAGGGGTATTAATTAATTTAAAATCTTTTCCATGCAGGGAAAATACTTTACTTTTACACACAGAACTCAAATACTGCATAGCTTTATGTTTATTTAATAAAATATAGTTAAGCTAAGAAACTTCACCTCTTAATTCTAATTCTGCTTTTACAATTTAAATGTGCCTCCCATTGTAGTTCAACATGTTATTGCTCAGGTCTACACTTGCACTTGCTGGGACCGCGACCTGAAGACCAGGCCTTAGTTAGACTACGCAACCTGGTATCATAGTCCGCCAACCAGGGTGCAGAGTCTAACTAAGGCCTGGTCTTCACTAGAGCCCCTGATGGTGGGGATAGTCTGGGTTGCAGGACACCTATCAGGTTGCAGTCCCTAGAGACAATGCCCGGGAGAAGAAGAAGAAAGAATGAATTAATAAATGCAGGAATCTCAGAAGAGACTGACCTGTGACTGAAAACAACGAACACTGAACGAGAACTGGGAAAATGAGAACAACAGGTCTGGATAAGAAATGGACTGGATGGACAAGGGCTCTTGCTACACTCAGCCACATGGGACGACCCCCTGAAGGGAAAACACCGACAAGCACCCAGGAGCAGACAGGGAGGTACTGGAAGCGGCACAAACACTAGGTAGAGAGAGGGAGAAACACAGGAGGCGCACAATGAGGAACTAGGCAGAAGAATGGGACACTCAGATTTCACTGAAACTTGGCAGGGCACAAGGATCAGGTAAGGAAGCTGGGCACAGGTCTGAGAACAAACATTATAACCAGCAAGGGCAAAGTGCCCCTGCTGGTCTATACAGGAACGTTGTCCAATCACAGACAGCCCCTGAATCAGCCTCACTTACTGATAGGCTTTGGTCCCAGCAGTAGCAGGAACTAACGAAGAAACTTTGCGCCCAATGAAGTGTCCTGTTTGCGAACGGCAACACTGAAGGAGTGAGTCCTGGCGGCTGGCAGAGCTGGGACCCAGAGAACAGAAGACACGTTCTGGTTGCCCAGACATACGTCCTTAAATTACCGATAATAGCTACTACGCATGCATAGTAACTATTTTACGTAATCTACGTATCGTTTTGTTGTGTAGATTGCGTCTATGCAGTCTTTAAGAGAGAGGAGGTAATTTAAGGACGTATATGCAATCCAGCCCGTAAACTCTGTATGTTTTATTATTCTACCTAGTTAACACAACAAGCACCCTAATCTCATTTTTACGTATATTTTACGTATATGCAATCCAGCCCGTAAACTCTGTATGTTTTATTATTCTACCTAGTTAACACAACAAGCACCCTAATCTCATTTTTACAGGTGTCTGTGAATCTCTCCAAGGGCTATTAAAAATGTCTGCATTTTCATGCAATACATTTTCTGGGATGGTTGGGTCAGTTCGCACTGGCAAACGTGCTTATTCTATTTTAAACTTTATATTGTACTCCATGACTCTGCTTAGTAAGCTGTTATCATTTACTGCGGCCATAATGATCACAAGCTCCGCCGTCTCGGCCATTGCTACGTCCCTGTGCTGCTTCGTCTATACCTGGCTGGCCTATCTGAATAGGCCCTCCTGTGAGAGAAATTGGGATACATCCACAGCCTGCACTGGAGGGGTCACAGTACATAATTCTCATGTTTTTGTTGTTTCTGTCAGGGCTCCCGGTGATTCACCGCATATATAATGCTGTGGTTCTCAACCCCATCCTGAATTACCTTTAACAGCGCATGTTTGACTCTGACATGTGCTTTTGATCACATATGTCAATCATGAATACAGCTATGCACCTGTAAGGAGAAATAGCAAACATGCACTTTTTGAGTTACTCGAGGATGGGGTTGAGAACCCCCTTTTGATAATATTTCTTCCTTTCAACTTCTTTTATTCCGAATTGTACCACTGCATCATGATCTATCTGCTTTACTAAAACGGCTGTCTGTTGGCTTTGTGGGCCAATCTATGTCATCAAGTCGGTATGTTTTTTTTATTATACCTTGTTAACACAACAAGCACCCTAATCTCTTTTTCACAGGTGTCTGTGAATCTCTGCAGTGCCATTATTTGAGGGGGGCTATATGTGCCTGTGGGCCATCACCCCCCCTTGAGAAAAGTCGTATTTATAGGGGGGCCCTCTCCCCTAGAGAAGTGCTGTTCTTTTAGGGAGGCTATATGTGCCTGTAGGCCATCACTCCCCATTAGCAAAGTGCCGGTCTTAAAGGGGGGGTGAGCTGGGCCCTTGTCCACCCTTACATAAGTGTCAGATTTAGATGGGGGCCACCTCTGATGCGCACCTCTGCTGCGCAACTCTGCAACATCTTCCCTAAGGTTGCACGTGGTTTATCTCATTAAACTTTTTAGGGCAGTTTCTAGAGCACATATATTATACTTAATCTTAGCCAAAATGTCGAGAAGCATTTTGGATGCCTAGTTCATAGAATAAGGCCTTTACGCTCTAGTCCTGAAGAAAGATAGGCAAGCATACAAGATATGGTTAATATATGACCTGTACTGGGGCTCCACTGAGGGAGACGGTCAAAATATGCTAACTGCTTCATTGCATATAATGATGTGTCCTGATAATGTTGTGAGCTGGGAGGTGGTCAAATTTGACTGGGAATGAGTGAAAATGAATATTATTAGTGTTAATAATGCTTTAATAGCAAAAAAACCCATAAAAATTACATGGTTTTAGTGATTTTAAGAACATTTTTGAAAAAATACAGATCCAAAACTAAAACCAAAACATTTCATTTTTTTTTTGCCAAAACCAAAACACGATAAAAATTTTGAACCAAAACTAAAACACAGGGCTCGGCGCTCATCTCTAATACTTTGTGATCAGTAGGGTGCGTGGCTTGGCTGCCGTGGAGAGCAGACGTGGATAAAGAGAGCTCCTCCACTATCTGCTAAAAAACTGCCTTTTTCGGGGTAATCTACCCACAAAAGTGATTCCCCCCAGCCAATATACCACAGGTCTCACAGAGCCTGGACTGCACCTGCCACCCATTGTACCGGCGGAGGTCCGGAATTCCCCAGGGGAGGCTGGTCCGTCTTAGGCACCAATCTCGCCTCGTGGCGCCAATCTCTCTGAATCAACCTGGCAGGAGTACCCTGGGTGAGGCCAGTGGCAACAAAGACCGGAGGATCCTCTTCCTCTGACCCTGCTGATGATCCGACAAACAGCTGCAGCCAGAGAGACCAGACACGGCCGGGGCCCGCAACGCAGCCGCCACTGACATCGCCGACAGTGTTCACTGGGTCCTCCTTGACTGCCCCAGCCAGTCTCCCAGCGTCGTCCTCCTTGCGCCGAGGGCAAATTCATGCCAAAGAGCCACAATCCAGGAGGTGCTCCTTCCTCTACCTCATTGCGCTAGCTGAGAGGAGTTGGGATTAGGAGAGCGGGCGCTATTTTGATTTGGGCCACAGTGCTCTCCCCCAGCAACAGCACACTTTTTCAGTGGTCCAGAGCTAAGGATCTCGAGGTGAGCAGGTCTGTGTGACTGGAGTAGGGGGACGCTTGCAACCCTATCAATTATCAGGGAGAACCCTGAAGACCCCCTAAATCCTTCTCCTCATCCCCCCCTGTTATTGGGAGCCCCTGAAGCCCTCATCAGAGGATCCTGCCTCCTAAATCAAGGGATTGCTTTCCCCAGGACTCCCCCTTTTTGTCCCCCTCTGCAAGTGTAACTACAAGTCCCTATAAAGTGCCAAAGAGATAAGGGTCACTAGAGGGCACCAAAGCTTTACAAATCAATCCCACTTCTGTAACTTTACATAATTTATTGCTACAGCAGTCTCTCTTCTGCTACTGAATTGCTCTGCCTGAGCCTGTCCTGCATATCTCTACTATGTAGGACCACAATATGACTTGCTTTT